>BPVZ01000631.1:0-10000 GCA_020521535.1 Rubroshorea leprosula | reverse complement strand
GGGTTGTGGGGCTTACTTCCTAGCCCCAGTGGGAGTAGTGACTAGCGTTATAGGTTGTTGGGCGGCCGGAAGGTTGCCACGAGTAAGTAAGTTTGGGGGGCCGAAGGCAGTTCTCCGTGCACCGGACACGTAGCTTACCGAATCAGTTGCGACACGGATGGGAATGCATGCTACGAAAGATAGGGTCGAGTCTGATACATCAACCGTCTACTCAATATCCTTGTATGAGTCCACAATCATTACACGAGATGAACCTTGGTTTGGTGAATTGAAGTTAGCCTTAGGTGTAATAGGACTCCCAGTTACTGCGCGCGATCATATACTGAGGTGCTCCCCGCCGGTTGTTGGAACGACGCGAGCCGGGCCGGGCCTCGATTCAGAAAGATGAAGGGCCAAAAAGTCAAAAAAGGGGGTTAAAAATTCCCCATCTCATTGGGGGCGGAAAACGAATCGACATCTCGATGTGATAAAGCCTTTTCTATTTTAGTTGGGAAAAAACGGCGAAGTCCATCCGAACCGTCCAATGAAGAATAAGAGGAGAGCAAAGCGCCAATGGCGCGCGAAGCGCATGCGGAGCGGGCACGGAGAAAAAGAAGTGTGGAGGAGAAGCAGCCGAGCTCATTACCTTCGCTTCCTGGGCCCAAAGCAGTGCAGTCTTTCCTGGCCAAATCAAGGATTTGGGGCTTATTGCTACGCTACTTAACTCTCTAAATTCATTTTTTTTTTAATATATATATATAAAGATAGATCCATCCATCTATCCTATCCGATTTCGATTTTGATATCTAAAAAAGAATCGATTTCATTCAACGTTTGATTCAAAGAACTGTGCGCTTAGCCCCCCCGCTCATGAAACGACTCTGCTGCAATGGATGGCAGAGGGTCCGTAATACCCAAAGCGCTGGAGTGATCCAGTAGCCGGGAAGGGGTCTAGAAGTGCCTACTACTACACCACACTACACTTGGCTCTACACATTTACCGAGCTAACCCCTGTCCAGTGCCTGGCAGAGCTAAGGGGGCTTCAATCCTTATTCCTTATCCCCATCTTCGCCCAGGCTAACGGGGCCTTACTTATTCAGGGGGGAGAGTGGAGCCTCGAGAAGCACTGTTGAGAGGAAGATCCTTGGCTCCTCTTCATTCTCTACAGGGTTCCAAACCTTTCTTCAACATAGGTAACAACGAGCGGGGCAGAGATGGAAGAGATCGAACAAATACGGGAAAAGAATCATATTGAAAACGCTCCTAACCCAACCCCTTCCTTCGTAGAGCTGTGTATTGTAAGTGATCCGAACCTGCCCGGAGCGAGCCTCCCATAGAGGCAAGTGAAGTTGGTGAGCCGTATGATGGGCAACTATCTCCTGCGGTTCGGAGAGGACTCAGCTGTTAGTTAGTACCCCCTTGGTTTCGGGGTGGACCCTTTCACTCTATTTTATTATATACGCTTAGCGAAAAGAATGTTTTTTGATACACCTAGGACATGGATTCTATATGAACCAATGGATCGTAACAAGTCGTTACTACTAGCAATGACTTCCTCTTTCATTACTTCATCCTTTCTATATCCCTCTCCCTTGTTCTCAGTTACTCATCAAATGGCACTCAGTTCATATCTTTAAGTTCGATCATTGACAAGGTTCAAAGAAAGGGTGGGCCATTGATAAAGAATCGATTCCAAACCAAAAATATGTTGAATGAAGGTAGCTTGCTTACTCTCAGCCACTAGTTAGAAGGAAATCCCTTGATTTCGCTTATGCCCTTATGCAGTAAAAAAAGCAAGTGAGGCGGGCTAAGATTCCATTCGAAGTAAGATAACAGGATTCGATGTTGCACCATCTTCAACTCTTCCCGGGATCCGGAGTTTTGTTTTTCGAGAAAAGGTCCCATCCTTCAATATCATGATTGGGTCGACCAGGCCAGATCATGAGTAAATATAAAATCGAAAACGTACATAGCTGTTCCAGCTGAAATACTTGGAATAATTCTACCACTTTTACTAGGAGTAGCCTTTTTAGTGCTAGCTGAACGTAAAGTAATGGCTTTTGTGCAACGTCGAAAGGGTCCTGATGTAGTGGGATCGTTCGGATTGTTACAACCTCTAGCAGATGGTTTGAAATTGATTCTAAAAGAACCTATTTCACCAAGTAGTGCTAATTTCTCCCTTTTTAGAATGGCTCCTGTGGCTACATTTATGTTAAGTCTGGTCGCTTGGGCCGTTGTACCTTTTGATTATGGTATGGTATTGTCAGATTCGAACATAGGGCTACTTTATTTGTTTGCCATATCTTCGCTAGGTGTTTATGGAATTATTACAGCAGGTCGGTCTAGTAATTAGGGGGCGGCCGTTCGGTCGCCTATGATACTAGGACCAATAGGTAAAAAATGGGTTTGTGCCGCAGGTGTTGAACGATCTACTCTACACAGGTGTGGGCTTACAGGGCTAGGGCTCATAAACCTTTTCTTTCATTCATCAAAAGGGCCCTGGTCGGTCACTTTTCCGGGTCGGGATCGATAAGTAGAAGTCATAAAAAAGAAATGTTTCTCTTCGCACCTCAGATCAAGAGGAAGGGTAGCTTGTCAAGCTGGCCTATATATAATATAAATAAAAAGATTCGCTGTCTTTTAACCGGCTGTTCTTCTTTTCTTTGTCAACGCTACTAAGGACCTATAGGTTCGCCTACTTTACTTATGAAAGATAATGAGAATGGGGTTATTCAAAAAGGAAAAGGCGCTACTATACAATACATTAGTAGAAGTAAGCGGCTGAGTTAGCCTAGCCTACTAATGTCTTGTATAGTAGGGTATAGTATAGTAGGCGAGCGAGTTAGCGAAGACACTTAGGCTAATAGATAAGAGAGCGTCGGTGCGTAGCCTTCATTCTACTACGCTACGCAAAGGTTACGAAGTCACTTAGCTCGACGTTAGGAAAGTAAAGGGGGAACGCCATACCTACATAGAAGAACCGCTGTTCGCTGACTTTCTAAGGTCTAACCTTTCGCTCCCCTACTGAAAAGGGGCAAAGCCGCTTCGCACCACTGATAGACTTAAGATTCAATTCAAAAGGCCCTACTTAGTTTCGCAAGCCTTTGTCATTGTCAGTCAACTAAGTAGGGCCTGAGGCCCCCTGCGAATCCGTAAATCTGAGGAGCATGCCGCAACAAAAGGATGGTCCCCTATGCATTTCATTCTTTCCGAAAAGGAAAAAAAAGAAGTACCCCCCATCATGGTGAACCTCTCCTTGTGATCGGGATGAGGTAAATGCCTCCCAGCCGGGGGGCGGATCGAATCGGAGTTTCCTTAGGTAGCCACCGACCTACAGTTATCCTTAAACTTCCGTGCTTGGTGGAGAAGAAGCGAACAAAGGTACGCTCGCTTGCTGTCTTGTTCTCTGCCGCGAACTGGGATCGCTCGCCAGCTAGGTCAGATTGGAGCAACTTTTATTGAGAACAAATTACCCATCTTCGGGGACAAGGGGCGGAACGACCTCTCGATCTACTTACTGCTGCCCAGGAATAAAAACGTCGTCTAGGCGTTCCCTGTTGCTCCGATCCCCCCTACGCCTAGGGCGTTGTCTGGGCCAAGAGCCATAGTTAGTTGCTGTTTCATTTGGTTGTTTTTTTCTCGTTGTTGATACCGGCAAGACCCAGCCAGATGATGTCTGCTGGTTGGTAGTGAGAGGACTCTTAGTATCTGCATACCCAAAAGGGGGCGCTGATTAAAAAACAATCATTTGATTTTTTTTCTTGCTTTCTCTTAGCAGCGGGAAAGGAGTCTATCTATCTGCCTAGCTTTGGTAGATTTCCCCCAACGCAATCCACAGAAATTCCACGAATCTCTTGGTGGATAAGTCCGACGACTCAGCAGCAGTGCGGAATTGAGTTTCTCGTCTGGTGGATCTGATCTATAGTTAGGAGGCAATACATACCAAAAGGTTCGAAGAAAGAACGCTCTATTATATAACTAACCCACCCTTCTGTATAACCTATTCACATTAGTGAAGCGGCTGGATGCATAAGGGAAGTGCGCGTTTGTGAGACCTTAGTCGGGATGCATAGGGGAGTCAACCTACGAGCACGGAAGGGCGTGGTACCGCTGTCCCTCTCTAAGTAAAGGTAAAGTCTCTCCTTCAGCTAGAATGTAAGGAAATTGAAAGAAGCGCGGAAAAAGGTCAAACGCGGTTGCTAGCATCGAAGAGAGCCGTCATCGACGATAAAGTGGGAGTTCGGACTTGGCGAACGAGCTCTTCCCGCGGGGAGGAAAGCGGGGGCAGGCAAAATAACCATTCCGGTGGTTGATAGTAGAGCAAAGGCTGGATAAAACATGGATAGGCGTGCCTTATCATCCAAAAGGATGTAGAAACAGGAAGGGCTCGTGGGGTCGATCCCACATCTCATAGAGAGGAGGAATACCAAGGATGATAAGGGATAACTAACTCTACAGCTCACAGGAATGGGAAAAGTCATTCCACATTACTCCAGTTTTTTCATAGCTTTATTTAAAGAGAATAGGGAGTAAGGCTGAAATGGCTATACGGCTTTCAAATTCTTTTTGAAACGTATGTTGGTTGAATTAATAGATGCTGGGTGAGGGCTTAAAGACCCTATTCACATAGCGTTCCTGAACACATATTTTTCCTCGGGGCGGGTAGATTTTCCTATAAAAAAATAGGGGATCCGGCCTTTTTGGGGGGATAAAAGGGCGGGTCATCCTTTTTTTTCGTCGAATGTCCCGGGCCGATTTAAAGAAAGAACTTTTCCTTTGCTGCAGGGCGGGGGAAAACCATTCAAGCGCAGAGATGGAGATGGCTCTGCTGCGATAGAGGATGAAGGAGAATCCGTAGGCAACTGGTCGTTACTAGAAGATGATAAAGATGCAGGCTGCTCTTTATTATTAGAAGAGCGAAGTGCAAGTGCTGGCTGCTCAATAGAGGGCTGCGACCCTGATTCCCTTGGGACTCTGACTCCCCCTGATGCACGGGAGGCGCAGGAAAAAGCACTGGTGAAGAAGATCCAGAAGATGCTGATCCAATAGGCGCCTACTAAAATAAGGGGGAGTAGAAGAACTCGTGCTCATGGAAGGTAACATGCCGGGCCGTCGAAAACGAGAAGAAGGGTTCCTTTCTTTTTTCAGGTCGAAAAACTCCTCATAGTCCGGGAGTTCACCCCGGCCTGTGTAGCCCGATTGCCAGCTGTTGGAATAGGCCCCTGTCTTAGCCACCTTATTTTGATTTGAAGGAGCAAGTCGGAAGTATAGCAGTGAAGTAAAGCAATACGGAATGACTGTCTGAGGGATCGATACCACGAAATCTCAGATGCTACGAATCTACTTAAGTAGATGTGGATACAGGAATCTTCTCTTTGAAAGGTAACTAGCTCGCTGCTTCAGATAACGAATACAAAGAAATAAGGATAAGACACCGGAGATAGTGGAGAGTGACTAGTGATTTTTTTCTTGTGATTTAGTTGGCATAAGAAGACTCTTAGCTATCAGGCCTGAAGGAGATAGAACTTTTGAACCTTTATGTTCCTATAATTTTCATTTTATTTCTCGATGGCGGATCTTTCCGTGTGTGCATTGATGCCGAGAATGCAAGCTTTGGAAGATGGTCAAGGAAGCAAGGCCCTACTATCTTATCTATAGGGCTCCCATGGGTAACAGTAGCAGCGTTAAACCAAGTAGTTCTTTCTTGTTAGATTCCCCGGTTCCAAGTATCATAGTTAGTTTTCCTTAGTTGTTAGCTGTCAGTCTTGGCTGTCCTTTTCCTTATGGCTTTTAGCTGTCTTACTTCTTATTACTCTATTTGGAATCCCCCATAGCCTTTCCCAATTAGGAATGTCTTTGTCGAGTTCCTTCTTTTTGTATGTCTGAAACTGCAAACTCCTTAATGTAGAGTCCTTTTTTTCTTATAGCCCTTTCCCATATATATATATAAATATCAAGAAGCCTTGAGAACCCCTACATTACAATAGTAAATAGATAAGGCGAAAATGGGTTCCCCTGCTAAACTCCCCTAGCTCCTACAAAGTTTCCATATGGAGTTCCGTTAACATTTACAGCATATGATACATCTGCCTACATACCTGCCTCCTGAAAAGCCGAGTGTAGTTCTGGAAAGCCTAGCTATCTAAGCCCAAAAAAATCCCAATACGACGGGAACAGCGGGTAGAAGACGACCCACAAGCACAAGATGAGGACATCCAACACATACGGAAGAACTTCAAATGAAGGGAGTACGAAGGCCACTGAGAAGAAGAAGAGGATGAACAATGACAGAAGAGATAGACGAAGGGAAGAGGAGGTGCCCCAGCTAGGATTCATCCTCCACCCAGTTGGCACAAATGGCCAAGAGGAATAGGGCCAAGGATAAGAGTCGGAGGCCACAAGTGCGTCAGTGAGGGAGTCTTCGAAGGACAAGAAAAGGTCCCGATATCCAGAGAAGAGGGATAGGTCAAACTGCTCCTCTCCTCTTCATCCCAGATCGGAGAAGAATGCCATTGGTCATGGGCGCTGTTCATTCTACAACTCATGAACAGCACTCATACCGTGCAGTTAATCTTGTGCAGCAAGAGATAGCTGCAGTTATTCAAAAGCAGAAGGAACTTGAAGAGGGGTTTTTGGAGGTAAGCAATAGGAATAAAATGTGCGCAGTCGCTTTCGGGCGGGCGCACTAGATCAACCCTTGATCCTAACCCTCGGAGTGGTAAAAAGAACCTGGTGGGGGTTCACCACTCTCAGAATCATCCATGGAGTTCATGGATCGAGCGTCAAAAGCGCTAAAGCCCTTGCCTAGGTCCGGCATCCATCAAGGGAGTAGAAAAGGAACCCTCCGTGGGTTCATCAGGTGACAAAGCAAGAGGACAAGAGGCAGGTCCATTGTCCTTCAAAAGAGAGGGAGGGGATGAGCACCCTCCAATTAGACCAAAAGAAGGTCTATCATCACAGCAAGCAGCATCACTGGTAGAGATCACATCACCAAACACAAACGAGAAAGATCCATCACATCACAAAACGGATCGACCGGGGGAAGGTTTTTATTCCTCATCCTCTAGAGCCAACCTAAAGAACTCAGCGGCCATACAGTCATCCTGGTCGGCGCTCGACGCCGAAGCAGGTCTTGACCATTTCCTAGGTCTAAGCCTCTCACATTTGGGGTAGGAGAAGAGCTCCTCAATTGAGATTACCAAACACCGTTGGGTGACCCTTTTAAGATGCCATAAAAATTTTCTTCTGCTAAATCTTTCCTAAGGGGTTCCACGGCCTTAACAAAATGTTCTTTGTAATCCCAAGTAAGGGGGTCTCTTCTTCATCCCCATACTTTCTTTCGCTTTCTCTTTTCCTCCCAAAGTTATATCCTTTCTTCTTCAGAAAGACCTAGTCCACCTGATTGATCCTACGGTCAGCATCGGTTTGATTGGGGGGCCCTGGCTTTCTCTGCCTAAAACTTTCCTAGGCTGGTACCCTAGTTGGAGCATGATTTTCCATGCTTCCCTGCTGGGTTGATACCCATCTACCCGCGGTTTAGATCTTTTCCTGCTAAGCTTAAGACACAAGGCAAGAGCCTTCGGGTCTTCTTTTCTTCGGGTGATAACGGTATGACGGGCGAGACCAAGGAGTATTGATGTCTAGGACCGAAACATGGGTGGAAGGAGCCATCCCCATACTCTCTAGTGGCACGAACTGACCTCCTACTTCTATAGATGGCATGAAGCTCACGTTCTCGAAATCTGCGGTCAATGCCGGTTGAACTTCGGCAGAGACCTTAACAAGAGAACCTCAGAACGGAAACTTTAAACATTGATGGTATGTGGAGGATCCGGCCTCATGCAACCAAGGCCTTCC
Source organism: Rubroshorea leprosula (assembly GCA_020521535.1). NCBI lineage: Eukaryota > Viridiplantae > Streptophyta > Magnoliopsida > Malvales > Dipterocarpaceae > Rubroshorea > Rubroshorea leprosula. The sequence continues at coordinate 2,163 of BPVZ01000631.1, read as the reverse complement.
AAGGAGTCACTTTTTTGAAGTGAGGTTTTCTATTTGAATGGAAGGTGGTACTGAGGATCAAAGGGCCTACTTGGACATCGGCAATCAGCCTGCCTCTTGCTGGCCTTCTCGAGTTATCATAAGCGGTGATGTAATGTACACGGGAGAAGGAGCCAGAGAGTCCTCAGAAATGTCAAGGGCGCGCAGCGTGGATAGAGGGCAGATATTGAGGGTTTTTTGAACTCTAGAGATAGAACGATTGCCGATAAGAAGAGTTCAGTTCAGGGCGGGGAGATAGCTTACCATTGGGTAGGTCATCATCTGAGAAGGATATGGCCATCGGTGCAGTGATAATTCCTACCACATTCTCTAGGTCAGTAGGGGTGCTTTCTACAGGTACCCGGGCATCGGCCAAGAACTTCTTGAAAACTTCCTGGTGCTTAGGAGAGGCTTGTAGGAGCTCTAGGATGGATATGGAGGCTTGAGTCCTATTGAGCTGTCCTAACAAGTCATAAGTTGTTGGCGTCTGGTCTTATGGCTCTCTCTCTTTCTTGTTGTTCTCGTTGTGCCGTGTGCTCAGGATGGGAGTACCCTACCTGACCTAAGGATTGTCCTAGGCAACTGGTTAGCATTTGCTATGATAGGTAATCCTAGGGGAGCTACTGGAACTGGGATAGGAGGAACTGGAGGCTCAATTACCAGAGGTGATAGGTTGATTTGTGCCTCTGGACACGGCTTGACCTGGATGGGAGGAGTCCCTTGGTTTAAGGGTTATGGAAGTGGTGTGAAACTCCAATGGTGAAGCAACCTGGGCTAGCTGGCCTGATGAAGCTATTGAAGGAGGAGGGGTCTGCTGCCCTAAAGGAAGAATTTGGGCATTTTTGCCCACCGGAGAAGCAGGGGCTGAGAGATGAGAATAAGTGCCACGGCTCGAGTTGATAGACTCAGGAGGTGCTGTGCTGGGCTATCGAACCAGGATTCGACACTCGCCCGGCCTAATGTGTAAGCAGGAGCATGCATTTCCCCCTCGATGGAAGTGGCGGCTTTTTCGCTCGATGAGTGAAAGAAAGATAGCTACATCTTTATTCCCCCGGCGGTCATCATTTATTCGCGCAATTCGGAAGCAGCGATGCTTGGCAGAAGCGAGGGGGGTCCAACTTCAATTCAAGAGATAGGGATAGCTTGGTTGGAGATTTCCCTCAAGACGTGTGCTTTCTGAACTCATCGAAAGGATCTCGTGATCAGGCAATCCATAGGCTCACGTAAGATCTACATCGACCAGTATGACGAACCTTTCTTATATTATAGTTCTTCTTACCCTGCCCGCCACCCCTTCTTGTTTGCAACCCATATTCTTCAAGCTTGGCTTGACGCCAATCATCATTAGTCTTCTTCGACCACGGAGACAGGCTTGGGAAGGGAAGTCCGTAGGGCGTTGGTTTCATTCATTCTTTAAGGAATAAAGGTGCATTGTCCCACCGGTATCCCCCCAAGCTAAGCTGCTATTTGAAATTCAGAGTCAGAGGTGGTTTCAAGTGCGCCAAGCGTCTCCCTCAAGAGGTACTAATATGAATCAGTAAGGAAGTCTTCTTTCCCTCCAATCGTCTCTTTTAAGAGATGGGCTTCATAGAATCGGATGGCAAAACTAAAAGAGAAAGACTAACTAACACTCTCCATCCTTTCTTATATTTTATACGCTATTTGGCCTGAAAAGAACCTATCCGTCGCAAAACAATAGAAAGATTGTCTTTTTGTCCAAAATGTCATTTTCGGATATCCTAAGAACCTAGTCTTGCAAACGAGATGAGACGGATGGACTACGAACAGAAGGGGCACTAATCTCATTCATGGGCAGAAGTTCCTTGTCCTATTCCTTTACTAGGCGATCTGAACTATTGATCGGATTCACTATAACAAGACATTCTTCTTCACGTCGCAAAGACCGGATTTGTCCAATCCCTAACCTCACAGCTGAGTCAACAGCACCGATTTCCGACATTCAACTGAATAAAATAGCAAAGATAGAAACGAGTAGAGAATGCGCAGTTAGAGTTAAGAGGGTTTAGGCTTGCCCCTCTTACAGAAGGATTTATGTCCTGCTATAAGGAACTATAAGGGAAGAATTCACTGCTTGATAAGCTTTTGTCGGAAGAAGCGCTTTTCTAGAATCTGCCTTACCGGATG
>BPVZ01000630.1:7655-18865 GCA_020521535.1 Rubroshorea leprosula | reverse complement strand
TATTTTACTAATTAATTAAATTAATTTGGTTCTAAAAATGTTAAAATCTGATACAATTTACATGGCGAACACCCTTATATATGGGCATGGTATATTTATATGGTATTATATATTAATCAAGTTTTTCTTTGGAATGCAGGTATTAATTGATTTATGGAAACAAATTACATTAAGGACAAACTTGTCGCAAGAATCCCATAAAAACTTGAAAGAAGTTGAATTAATCGAGAAGATTAATAACTTCTTGAAAGATAAGGAGTGTTTAATTATCTTCGATGAAATCACCGAAGGTATTCTTGACAGTGATACTCTGCAAAAAATTCTCCCGGAATTATCCAAGGGAAGTCGTGTCATCTTCACTGCTAGAGAAGATGATGAATTTCCAATCAAATTGACAGAGGAACAGAAAAAAAATTTTGTGAAAATTAGCGAATTGAATGGGGGTGATTGCTATGACTCGTTCAAAGAGAAGGTCCTGGTTCACAAAATAGAGGAAAAGGATCTGGTTCACAAAATAGAGGAACCTTCTCCAGAAGATCGAAGGGCGATTGTGGAAAAGACTGGTGGAATTCCCCTGGCGGTTGTATTGTTTGCAGGAGTAGTGTCTTACACACCGTCAGCAAGATGGTCGGATGTGATCAAGCTGGAGTATGATTACGAATGGCAGTTCAATTACATGGGACACATGACATTAAGCATTAACAAAAAACTCAGAAACATACTGATTATGAGCTATGATCTGCTTCCAAACCCTCTGAAACCCCTGTTTCTTTATCTTTGTCTATTTCCAAAATCATTCGAGATACCTTTCCGACGGCTTATGCTTTTATGGATGGCAGAGGGGCTGTTACCAGCTGGAAAAGTTGAGCCTGAGGAGCAAGCTAGAGCTTACTTCATGGAGTTAGTTTACCGGAACATGATTGAAGTGGCAAAATGGAGTTTGGACGGTAGCCCCAAAACATGTCAGATGCCGAGTATATTGTACGATGTTTTCTCTCAGAAATCTTTGCATTTAGGAATTTTCTACGCCCATAAACATTCAAACGGTGAAGGAGATTACAGACAGCTGTTAAAGGTCAGGCGGTTGGCCGAGTACCAGGACGTCAAGAATTATCCTTCCACGGATCTCAATACCCCACATGTTCGTTCCTATGTATGTTTTGACATCCGGCATCACGACGTACCTAATCAAGAAACAGGTATAAGTTTCTTCTCTTTTTCTGGAATTACTTAAGGTTTTAAAATTAAGGAATACCATCTCGACTAAGCTATTGTTGAATGAATATAGGTAAATATCTTAACAAAATGGTCGTCAGAAGAGGTTTTGGACTTCTTAGGGTGCTTGATTTGGAGGGGGTTTTTAAGCCACTTTTACCAGAGACGATAGGGAAGATGCTGCATTTGAAGTACTTTGGATTGAGATGGACGTTTCTAGATTCACTGCCGTTATCTCTAGGCAACCTGCCAAATTTGGAGGCTCTAGACTTTAAGCATACCTATATACATACCTTGCCGCCTTCCATTTGGAAGGCAGAGAAGCTTCGTCATCTGTATATGAACAACATTTATCTTGATAAGCCTATACCGGAGCTCTCCGTGCAGTCTTTAATCCAGTTTAAGACATTATCAGGGCTGATTTTGGGCGATGAAAGTCCCTTGAAGGATGGTTTGAACCAGTTAAAAGGTCTTTGGAAATTAAGTCTAACATACTATTCAATAATCAATGTTGAAACAGAGATGTTCCGTTGGATTTCCAGTCTCTCGCATCTTGAATCACTCAAGTTAAGATCAATTGATGAATCTGGTGAACCTTCGAAACTTAATTTGGATAAAGTGAGAATGCCTGTGAGCCTCACCAAGCTGTATTTGTTCGGTTCATTGCAAGCAACTGACATCAAATTTCCACGGCGAATCAAAGTTCTAACTCTGTCACTCTCAGGATTAAAGGAAGACCCAATGCCAATCTTAGGGCAGCTGGAAGAGCTAAAAGTCCTAAAACTGTTTGCAAAGTCCTATTTGGGAAGTCAAATGACCTGTGGTCCTGAAAGTTTCCCGAAGCTACGTGTCCTGAAATTTTGGATGCTAAAAGATTTAAAAACGTGGAGTGTGGCAGAAAATGCCATGCCTTGCCTGGAAGAACTAGAAATCAGGTGCTGTGACAACTTGGAGAATATTGTTGACCAGCTAAAGAGAGTTAAATCTCTAAAAGAATTGATCTTGACAAACATGCCGACGCCTTTTGTTTTGGAGGCTAAAAATAGTATCAAATGTACATGTGCTGTCCTAGTAAATCAATGGACGTTTCCTTTTACTGAGGTGAGTTCTATTTTTTGTTGTCAACAGTTGTAATAACCCGAAAATTTTTCAAGATTCTTGGTCAATGAAATTAAATGGGAAAAAAATTAATTAGGGGCTGCTGCTAATAAAAAATACTATAGTTATAATGTCACTTGACGTTGTAAATTACTCATAATATTATATGTATTTATTCGTTTAATGTCATGTTATATTTCATTTAATGTCACATAATCCTTAGTAGCATTGTAATTATAACATTGTTGGGTGTTAAATTTCAATTAACGAATTTATGATTTTAAATTAACTAAAATTAAATCAGGAGTTAACACATGTGATTAATGACAATTATTACCCTTTAATTCAGACTATTAACTTTAGTTTGCTTCCCAACTTTAGTTCCTCCCTAATATCTAGATTTGTCTTGCAGGAGCAGCAACAGCCTTCTCCTAGCCCAACCACACAACTTTCCTCCTCTTGAGGAATCGTGAATAGAGGTAAGCACATTTGATTCACGTAGATTTTGTGTATTTTCACGAATTAAAACACAAGAAACTCATATCTTATAAAAAATCCCTGGCCACCCCTCCCTTCTTTTGGTCTAATTTTCTCCTCTTTCGATCTTTTGCTTTCTTCTTCTCCCTCGCCACCACTATCTCTCACCCCCTTGCGGTTAAGGTGGATGGTTAAAAATAAAAGTTCTCTCCTCTCTTGTGAGGTTTTTCTCTCTTACAGAGGTTTCTCCCTTGACTTTCTCAATAGTTTTTATTGAGATTTGCTATTTGTCAAAGGAGAATGACAACTGAAACACGATATTGGTTAAACTCAAATTTGTTGTCATCCTTGCTTCGGCTATTCAAAACATGGTTGGGGATGGGGTCCCTAACTAAAATTTTCTACCTCAACCCATTTATCTTATGTCTAGATGAATTATATTGAAATGTTGCTTAATTGTTAAATCTTAATCTCCTGTCTAGCTACAATATTCATGTAGGCATTAGATTATTTAATTTTGCAATTTCATGCATTTTATGAGTATAATACCTCTGGCATATTACTCCACTTGGATTGGTCTTAAAACCCTTATGGTTTTCATATATCAATGAAATTATATTTCTCATAAAAAACACTTGAAACTCAATTTTCAAATTCCAAATCTTTTGTTGTAAATTCAATCTTAAAATCTCTAGATCTATTGTTCTTTTTGCTATCAAGGATTCCTCTTGGATTTTGAAGCTGAACCTACACAAGCCCAAAACAAAATAAGCAATTTTAATTTCTCCTACTAACTATTGGCAATTGTTGATCCAAGTCATCATCTTTGATTTTCTTACAGGTTTTTGTATAAATATGCTTGACCATGACTTTTTAATGTTTTATGAGGTGAGACTTGTTTTTTGAGTGATTATATATCCTTTCATTTTTTTTTTTTTTTGAATCATCTTATTGAAACTGAGTCTCATTGATGACGGCACATAATAAAGAAGCCAGAAGTAGAGGCATTCCAAAAGATAGAACCTTCAAGGCCTAAAAAGGAAGATGGGAAAGCAACTGCGTGGAATCTAGTTGCCTGGAGGATCCAGTATTTGTCTATGTTAGAAACAAAAAAGAAGAAATAGTTGAAGAAATGTTTATTGCTTTATTGAAAAATACTGTATATATAATGACTTATATATAGATATTTACAAAAAAAATATTTTAAGGGAAAAAATGTTTACAATAAATATAAATAGTGTGAATATGATTTAAATAGTTGATTGTCAATTATTGTATTCATATCTTAACATCCCCACTCAAATTGAAAGTTGTTGTGATGAAACCAACTTGAATTTAGAAACAAGAGTACGAAAGCATCCAAGAAATTGAGCCTTGGTGAAAAGATTTGTTGGCTGATCAACAAAGCCAATAAAAACCAAATGAACAATTCCTTGTGCAACATGATGGCTAACAAAATGACAGTCAACCTCAATGTGTTTAATGCATTCATGAAAAACATCATTATGAGCAATTTACATGGCACTATGATTATCACAATAAAATTCAACAACAGACAATTGAGAAACACCCATATCTTCTACCAACTAACATAAATTAACCTTAACGTGGTGTCTCCTAGTGCTCGATATTTGGCCTCTGTGTTAGAATGGGATGGAATTACTTGCTTCTTACTATGCCAAGAGATTAAGAAATCACTAAAAAAAAAGACAATATCCAATGGTGAATTTACAATCATTAGTCTCTAGCCCAATTAGTGTCAAAGTAAACACGAAGTTCAAGAGATGAATGAGAAGAAAAGTGAAGTCTACGAAAAATGATACCTTTAATATAGCAAATAATGCGAAATACTATTACATAGTGAGTGGAGCGAGGCATAACCATAAATTGGCTAACAACATGAACTGCATAAGTTATATTTGATCATGTGGTAATAAGATAAATTAAACTTTCAACCACCTGTATGTAGTGAGTAAGATCAACTAATGGAGAACTATCCATATGTGCAAGTCTAACATTTGGCTCAAAAGGAGTAGATACATTCTTATTGTCAATGACTTTGGCTTTAGATATAAAATCAAAAGCATATACCATCATAAAAAATAGGTAACCTCAAGTCCCAAGAAATAGCTCAAAACACTAAGAACTTTCATCTCAAACTTATAACTAAAAAATTGCTTAAGATTATGAATATCTAAAATATCATCCTTGTAATTATCATATCATCAACATAAAGAAGTAGTAGAATGATAGCGTGATTAGTCTAGCGTATGAATAGTGCAGTATCATGAGAATTAGAAGTAAAGCCAAATTCACGAATGGTGGTACTAAACTTGACAAACCAAGCTCGAGATGCTTGCTTTAAACCATACAAAGCTCGGGCAAACTTTATTTGGAGGATACTCAAGTCCAAGAGGTGGTTTCATGTAAACTTCCTTTGCAAGATCACCATTTAGAAAAGCATTTTTCACATCCATTTAAAACAATTTCCATTTTTTTGCGGTAATAATAGCAATGAAACTACGAACTAAAATAAGATGAGCAACAAATGCAAAAGTTTCCTCATAATTAATTCCATATTCCTAAATAAACTCTTTAGCGATAAAACAAACCTTATAATGCTCCACAAAACCATTAAATCGAGTTTTGATCTTGTACACCCCTTTACAACCTACTAGAGGCTTTCCAACAAAAAGATCAACTAAATCCCATGAATAAGTTTTCTTAAGAACTTGTAATTTATCTTGCATAGCTTGTTGCCAAAAAGGATTAGAAAAGGTCTCTTGATAGGATTGAGGCTCATGTAAAGAGGCAATAGCAAGAAAATAATGATAATTACAAAGATAGCTAAGAGGATTTCTTACCTAAGTAAAACGACTTGAAGGTGGATTAAGTATCGAATTTTTAGGCTCAATATTGTTGATGACCACTTAAGATTTCAAAATTTTAAAAAGGAAAGAAAAACAATGAAAAATTAAGTCTGAAATATAAAAAAAGAGTCACCACTCGTTTAAATTATAAGATGAGATAAGTCACCTAAAAATGGGTCTGCGTAAAAATCAAGATTCGAGGGTGCAGTTAAGAATGAGGAAGGATATACACACACCTCACAATTTTTCGTATAAACACGGTTGCATACTTTAACATTGAGGTTTTAATTTAACTCATTTATTATATTTTTATTTAGGTCTTAATAAGCTAGCTTGAAAAATGGACGGACCAAATTGCAACACTTTAAACTTTTGGACTAAAATGGACAAAATCAAGAATATGCAGGCACAATGACCACAAATAAAAGTTAAATGGACTGATTTGAAAAGAATTAAAACTTTTGGATTGAATTGCTTGATCATGAAAGTTTTTGGGTGAAATTGAAATAAAAGGGAGATAATTTTGACTTTTGACCAAGATTAAAGAAAATTGAGGATTGAAATTAATTAATTATGATAATTAATTTAATTAAATAATTAATTTGATAATAATTAAAATTAATTAATCACATTTATTAATCTTTAATCGAGATAATTAAATAAATCTAATTATCTAAAATTAAAACCAGTAAGAATAACTAATTTACTCTAATTAAAATGAATTAATTTCATTAATCATGAATTAAACTAATTATTCTAATCAATTAATCATTATATATATATTTATTTCTTTTTACTTTTTACTTTTTTTTTGCTTTTTTTAGTTTAGTTTTTTTGTTTTTAGTTTCATTGGATTGGGTCGGGTCATTCTAGCCCAAAAACACAAAACCATTCACTAAAATATGCAACAACAAATCAAACCTTAGACAGAAACGGAATCAGGACAAAAACAAAGGGAAATTTAGAGTTCATTCCAATTACATTTCATTTTCCGCGAGAAAACACATCCATGTAAATGTAGATCTATAAAGATTCAACCAGTAAATGACAGGAAAACAAACTGAATAGTCTTTGATTTTCATTCATTTTCCAGCAAACATATACAAGCTTAAACATCCAGACTAAAAAAAGTAAAGCACAGGGAAAATCAACAGAAAATGACAAAAGCAAGCATGGCAGATTTTTTAGAAGAAGATGGATCTGGATTAGATGGGACTGATCCCACCCACGGGACGAAGCTCCCACCACCTCCTTCACTACCTCCCCTAAAAATCCTCTGTTTTGAAAATTACCTAACAGAATAAAACCAGAAAATGTGAACTCTCCGGTGACTCCTCTGAAAGCTCGACGATCCTCCTCTTTCAGCCGCCGTTGCCCACAACAAAAACCACTTTCTCTCCAAAACCAGATCTGCAGAATACCAGGAGAAAGAAAGCAGAGGTACAGCGGAAGGAAAGAGGTAAGGCCAAGGGTTGGGAAAGAGACTGAGAGAAGACACTTTGTTTTTTTGGCTGCCGAACTCTTCCCTTTCCCCAAAACCAAATCTGCTTGGTCTTTTCTCTTTTTTCGTTTTTTTTTTTTTTGGTTGCTTGGTGATTGGTGAGGGTGAGGGTGACGGTAATGAGAGTGATGATCGGTAAGAGGATGGTAGCCAGATGGGGACGATAATGATGATGGTGATGATGAACGGTGAATGGAGACGGTGGCTGTGTGGTGCATGAAGAAGCTGGTGATGATGGTGGCTGAAATTTGGGAGGTTCCGAGGAGAAGGCTCTGGAAGCCTCGGCAAAGATGCTGGTAATGGAGGCTGTGACGATGAAATCGGCAAGAAGATGGTGAAGATTGGAGTTCAAGGGGGCTTGGGAGAGGCTAACCGGTTGCTGAATCCTTCTTCTCCAAAATTCCAGATCTGCTTGTGTGGCTAGGGTTCAGGAGAAGGATCGAGAGAGGAGGGAAATCTCTTTTTTTATTTTTGCTTTGGTCTGCCGCCCCCAACTTCTTTGTCCGTTCCTTCCCCTTTTCAAGAGAAAGGAAAACTGGGGTTTTTTTCATTGTTGGGTTTGGATTTTAACGGGCTAGTTTATGAAATTGGGTTGAAGCTTGAATTAAATTGTTGGTGGGCTCAATATTGGGGTTTGGGTTAGATTTGAGGGTTTGTATTAGTAGATTTCATCCTCAATATTTTTTAATTTCTTCAATTAAGTCCTTGTCTTGTTCTTTTTCTTGAATTTCTTCGCAAAAATTTTCTTTTTGCATGTAGCAGCTAAAACAAAAATAAAGATATATTAGTTAAAGAAAAGAGAAAATTTCATATTTTTATGTTTTATGATTTTTGATTAATTTTGTGATATATATATATATATATATTTTTTGATAAAAATTTGAGTGACAAATATCAATAAGGTTAGATCCAACAGGTGATATAGAAGAGGTACAAGAAGAAGACTCAACATCGTCTAATGCATTCCAATAGGCAAAGCATATTTTATAAAACCAAGTGAAGCATGTGGGGAGGCATCATGGAGTTCATTAAATGTATCTACATCAGAATCACTAGGAAATAGCTTAATAGAAGGGTTAGCAAAAAGTAAAGGTTGATTAAAAGATGATACTTGGAAGTTTGATAGCGAGGAAAACATAATGTGTTCCTAAAAGACAACATGACGTGAGACTTGAAGTTTTTGTGATATAGGATCCCAACAACAATATCCTTTATGTGTAATCCCATAACCCAAAAAACAACATAATTGAGCTTTAGGTTCTAACTTGTTATGTTCATGAGGTGGAAGAAGAACAAAACAAACAAAACCAAAAACCTTAAAAAGATCATAGGCAAGAGGAATATGATGCAAACATTCGTATGGAGACTTATTATTGATGACTGATGATGGAATTCGATTAATGAGATAAACAGTTGTAAGAGTAGCTTTACCCCAAAATTGCACTAGACAAGAAAATGAAATGAGTAAAGCACGAACATAATCAAAGATGTGTTTGTGTTTACGTTTAGCTCATCCATTTTGTTCAACGTACCTTGTTCTTTGAGAAAGAATTGAAGTTTAGTACTAAGATATTCAATGGCATTGTCAGTTCTCAAAATTTTGATAATTTTAGAGGATTGAGTTTTGGTAGCAAAATCAATATGAAATTGTGGTAAATCAGAGCAATTTTTCATAAGATATATCCAATAAAACAATTATAATCATCAATAAATAACACAAAGTACTTGAACCCCTCATGGTAGGTGTCGAAGATGGACCCCAAATATTAGAATGCACGAGATCAAAAGAAGCAGCAAAAAGAAAATGACTACTAGAAATAGATAAAGCTAGTTGTTTTTCAGATTGACAAGAAACATAATGCAAGGATTCATTCAGAACAAATCCTAATAAACCATGAGAGATAAGAGGACAGAGTTTACCGACTAAGGTGTGTCTGAGCCATGAGTGCCACAAATGAAGAGCAGAAATGTTAGTAGCAGCACATACTTGGAAGATTTGTTGATATTGAATTTGCAAAGACTCCAATTCAATAGCACAAAGCAGGGTTTAAATGAATAGATCATTTGGAAATGATAGTGTATCCATTTTATGATGAGGAATATGCAGATAGTTGAGCCCAAACATACGCCCCACCTTACAACTAGTTCCAAGAAGTTATCCTGTTTGTGGGTCTTACGCATGACAACCATGAGCAAAAAATGTTACTTCAAGACTAAAATCACATAATTGACCAACAGATAAAAGATTATAACTAAGTTTTGAAACTAAGAGAACATTTGGTAAATTCAATAACTTTGTAGAAATATTGCCAATATGATTAACTTTCATAGGGGAACCATCATCAAAATAAATAATAGGAAAGAAATAATAGGAAAGGAATTATTTAGTGCCATTGAAGTGAAATGAGCAATAGTTGAAGACATATGATTACAACAACCAGAATCAAAATACCAAGGTATGGTACTTGGAGTAGCAAATAAGGCAATAGGAGCATTAAAAAGGTTTAATTAATATCACCTATTTTGGGAATTCAAGGTTGACATTAGGTTAGTCTATCACTTATTTGGCAACCATTGCAGTAGTAAGATGAGTCACAGTTCTTTCAAAACTCGCCATAGAATCAATAGAACTCATAATACTAAAAGAAATAATCTCTAAAAATATGAAGAAATAGTTGCCAAAATCAAAATAACAACTCAACAAAATACCTTAAAAGTGGCATGAGAATTAAGAATAAACAATTCAATCTGCAGGAAAAGAGAACCTAATGACAGAGTTTTAGATTTGGAATAGATTTGACAATCCAACCCCAAATAGCAATGATAGAAGAGAACCAAGAGCTTATAGCTCTGATACCATGTTAGAAACAGAAAAGAAGGAGAAATATTTCAAGAAAGGTTTATTGCTTTTTTGAATAATACTATATGTATAATGACCTATATATAGGTGTTTACAAAGTGAATATTCTAAGATATAAAATATTTACAATAAATGTGAATAGTATGAATATGATTTGAATAGTTGATTGTCAATTGTATGTTCACATCTTAACAATCTAGCATGGTTCTTTCACTAGTTAACTATCATCTTGTTGCTTGTTGAGGATGCTTATGATAGTCTATGAATTTGTAGTCTATTAATACGTACTAGATTCATCCATTATTATATATATCAAAGGCCTTTTTGAGCTAACCACTTATCAAAGTTTTTTTTCCCTACTGTGCTTGTATGCAAATAGAATGTTGTAGTAGAGTGCAATTTTTCTCTCTACTTGCATTTTATTGTACGATAGTCATTCTCGTTCTCTGCCATATTAGATCAGCCTTTTGTTGTATTGCATTTTTAAGAAACCTACCTAGTGGATTTCACCTACCTGTTTTAAACTTGCTTTTATGTTCCAATTACAAAATTTCCAGTTTTCACTTGATTTTAGTATGATCTCTTGTTAGCCATTCTTTACTATAGCCTAAAAATTGGCAGCGAGTTAAGTGATATGGATTTCTCCATTGTATTAGTTGCGCTTTTCACTAACAACTTAGAAGAATTTGATAGCTTAAGAAGAAGTTAAAAAAATAATAATAATCCTTTCAAATGATGAGATGAATAGGTTGTTTGCAAGTGGAGAAGAATTTGATATGTTGAGAAGGGTATGCATGTCAAGTGAGAAGCTAATTGCATTAGGTCGGAACATTTCTTTCGAATGACATTAGTGAGGAATGAGATTGCTATAGCTTTGTGTGGATAAAATACGTGTGTTAATGGGAACCATTCTACATTCTACATAGTTATATATATCATTTTTAATGTAGATTTGTGGTAAAAAGATAATTTATTAAAAAAATTATAATTTTTTTAAGGGAACTATTTTGAATAATGATTTTTAAATTTATAAAAATTAAGGTACTAAATATTATATATGAATATTTTGTCTTAAAATGTAAATCATTTCCATTTGCCAATCCTGTTTTCAAAATTTTTCATTTTCTAATGAACATGAAAATGAAAAATATTTTTAGGCAAAAAGGGAAAATGAAAGATCAAAAAAAAA
>BPVZ01000625.1:5078-17547 GCA_020521535.1 Rubroshorea leprosula | reverse complement strand
TACAGTGCAGAATATATATGAAGATTAGTCTTGGGCTCTTGGAGGAAGGAGAAGCAGAGGTCAACAGGTCAAATTGTTCGAATTTTTCAGTAAAATCCATGAAGTCCGAATTTGAAGATGATGTCCAGTATTGGGATAAGTCGGCATTCACACGGAAAAATTCACTATTAAAATAGAGAAATACAATTTGTAATACTCTTAGAAAAAAATACTAAATCTTCAATTACACTCAAATTTTACTCACAATATTTTTAAATGTAAGACACATTCAAAATACACTCAACAAAATAATTTTAACCACTCTACTCTTGCTCACCCTCATTCAAAGCACTCACAAAACTCTTGAATTTTCTAGAGCTCACTTTGCTTTGGATTGCTCTTCTTGGTATGTTTGCCGAATGGCCAACTGGCTTTTATAGCCAAAAATCCACCGCCCAAAATTAATGAAATGGGCTGCAAGGTCAAAATCCAACCACGCACAATAAATGCAATGGCCTTGAAAGTCTTAACCTTTAATTTCATGGATACATGCAGAAGCAAAATCCATTTTTGTCAAGATTTTCGGCTGCACCTTCTTGCCAAATAACCATCACTTTCAACTCTGCACTTTGCATGCATTTTCAACTCCTTTTGACTGCCACAAGACTTCTCATGCAACCAAAGGTTGAAATTTGCATGTTTTTCTCAACCACCATGCAGAACCCACATGCAGCAACAATACTCTTGTTTGGTAGAAGGAAAATCAACACGAACAGAAGTTTAACTCCACGAGGTACCATCATTCAGTTTTGGGGAATTGGCAACTGCAACGAACAACTTTAATATTGTAAATTTGCTTTGAAAGGCAGGTTTTGGTCCACTGCACAGGGTAATGTTGGCTTCCAACTTTATAGTTTTGATTGTGTGTCGAGTGAAATGATATCCTAATTACTAAATTCATTCTCTCTTTTCTAGGGAACATTGCAAAATGGGGTGGCAATAGCAATAAAGAGACTGTCAAGGGCATCAGGGCAGGTGGTAGATGAATTTAAGAACGAAGTGATGGTCATCTCCAATCTCCTACACCGAAATCTTGTAAAACTCCTGGGCTGTTGTTTTGAGGGAGAAGAGAAAATTTTGGTCTACAAGTACATGCCGAACAACAGTTTGGATACATATTTGTTTGGTTAGAGCATAACTCATTCTCCTTTTCTCTTGGTTAGACAATGCAAACAAGGGTTTTTTTCTTTTTTTAAAAAAAAAATCAAAATTGTAATTAGGAGCCAAAGTAGAACAATATATGGATTATTTTCAATGTCTAATTAAAACAATCATTTTTTATGATAAAGATCCTTACTATTTGTTCTTTTAGTTTTAACATTTTCACCTTTTTATATAGATTCGCTCAAAAAAGAACTCCTAGAATGGAGAATATGTTATAATATTGTTAAAGGAATAAGTTAAGGTTTTCTTTATCTACATTAACATTCTCTATCTACATTGATATTTTAGACCCCAAACTATCCATAGATATTTAAAGACAAGTAATATTTTGTTGGATGAAAAGTTACAATAAAAAATTTTGGACTTTGTATTGACTAAGATTTTTGGAGACAATGAAGATCAAGCCAATACTAAAAAAGTTGTTGGGACACAGTAAGAAGACTTTTCTTACATGAAAATACTTCCCAAACCAATAACATCATTATATATGCTTGGACAATAAGGTTTTCTTTTGATATTTAATATAGTGGCTATATGCCCCCAAAATATGCAATGAAAGAACTATTTTTGGAGAAATTTAACGTATTCAATTATGGTGTTTTACTACTAGAGATTGTTTGTGGGAGAAGAAACACCAGTTTTTACAATGATGAACATTTAAACCTTGTGGGATATGTAAGTGTAAATCTCTTATCCATCAGCCTTATGTTTAATTGGGGTTTTTTTCATTTTTGAAGCTAATCTTTGCCCTTTCCAAGCTTGGAAATTGTGGAATGAGGGCAACATTTTGGCTTTGATAGATAACATGGTATCTGATCCAAGCCATCATAAGGAGATTTTAAGGTGCACACATGTCGAATTGCTGTGTGTGCAAGAATTCGTGAAAGATAGACCTAACATGTCCACAGTCATTTCAATGCCTAACAGTGAAATCGTGGATCTTCCTTCTCCAGAACAACCTGTTTTCACTCCAAAGCAGAATACTGCACCTGATGTATAGTCCCATTCTCAGCATGATCAACAATAATGCTCTATAAACAATGTAACTCTCCCAACAGTCGAAGGACGAGTCTTGTTGCAAAGAAATTTGATCTTTGGTTTAGTTAATAATTTGTAATTTTTAACCACAAAGTGTTAAACTTCACAGTATTATGCTACAAGAAATTTAAGATCAGTTGCAAGTTCTGAGGATGCCAGACGAATGTGAAGATCTGCACCGTTCCTGGATAACTTACGAATGTCGATCAAGTTTTCACTCTCCATTTTCCTCAACCACAACAAACAGCTCAAACCCCTAGGATATGCATATGCAATACAGAAACACGTTTCAAGACACTGCTGTTTGCATTCATATTCGGGTGTTCCTGACGAACGAGAAAAGAAGTCTGGCATTTTCATCAGATTCAGCGTTAGAAACTTATCCTCCTTCACTTCAATGCTACTATTTGTTCTGTTGCACTGCAGTGGTGTTCTCCTAATACATCCACTTGTCCAAATTCCTCTGTTCCGTTCCTCTTTGTTGTTGGGTTCAAACCCTGGCAAACAGCGGTAAATTTTTGGTTGATGATAATCACAGCTTCCAAATGGCCCACAACTTGTTGTAAGAATCACATTCATCTTGGTCGACCACAAAATGTCCCATTTGTTCAAGTTACCATTCCAACCGTCAATTATCAGTGCCCCGTATGAATCCAGGGGAAAATCTACTAAATAGGGACCGTTACAATTCAAAGCCAGATATTTGGTTCCTTCCTTCTGATCGGACCCGAAAAGCCCATCAAGATCTGGAGGGATATAATATAGGAATCGTAATGGTGCTTCACCAATAGAAGGATTTGAAGGGCTTTTCCATGATGTTAGTTGGACTACCTTACCGGTTTTCTCGTTGATACTAATTCTCATAGTTGGCATGCCGAGATCAGACGGATGTTGGAAACTCTGCCATATGATTGCCCCAGTGGCATTATCCAGCAAGACAAGGTTTCCATTATCTTGAAGTTGACTTGTATTATTAACTGCCGAGTTTGTGACATTTGATGACCAAACAACATCCTTCTGCCCATTCAGAAGGGCAAGATTGTTGGGAAGAATGGGGTGTCATCTGAGCATAGCGGAAACAAAAGCAACCCCAAAATCTTCCCCAATCTATTTGAAATTGTTAGAAGCAAGCTAAATTGAGTCCAAATAAATTATGGCAGTAGCTAAACAAATATGCAAACTGTAGAAATGGCAATGGCAAAGGCAAACCAATCACAATAATTTTACGTGGAAAACCCTAAAAATGGATAAAAATCACGGGACACCAGCTCACAAAAAAAGCTCCATTATAATAAAAGAGAGTACACAACATCCTCTTCTAAAAGGACACAAAAACAGCACCAAATAAGAGTAACAATAGGTCACAAAACCAACAAGAAAAATGAAACCACAAAGAGAAACTGTCACCAAAACACGAGTTACTGTTCAGGACATAGAAACAGAACTTACAAAGCTTCAAACAAAAAACTGACCTGTTCAGAACGTAAAACTATGTCTTGTGAACATTCAGACTAAATTTCAACTCAATCTAAACTTTGGTGGATAGGACAAAGTTGCAAAACTGTGCACTGTACCAAATCTGCAGAATTCTCTCTTGCTTTCTTTCCCTGTCTGCCGGCTGGTCCACTCACGTGTTCTCCACCTTCGGCTGTCCAAATCAGACTTCTTTCTTTGTCTTAAAGGGCTGCATAATGTGGCTTCAAGTGGGCTTAACAAGTGTGGGTTTAGTCCAACAAATATTGTCCATTTCTCCACATAGGAGGGATAGGCCTAACCCAACAAAGATTACCATCCTCAGCTATCTTCAGGGTCCCAGAGATGTCCTTTAATTAGAGGCTTTTCTCTGTTGGCCACCCATATGACACCTTTTGCAGGATCAATGCCATAGTACCATATTCCTACAAAAAGATCAGTAGAATTAACAGGCTGAAGAACCCCATTTGGAATATTCTACCACTGGAGATTATGGCTTCTTGATATGTGATAGATTTTGATGCTATGATGGTATCTACAGCAGTGCCAAAACTGAACGCAGGAACATGAATGCTAGAGAAAGCCTAGTAATATCATTCTCCTGATCACACCCATAACTTTCCAATTTCTTGATTTTCATGAAAAGCACTGCTCTGGTTTCTGTTATTCGCCTTTGCAGTGACTTCTATTTTCCTTTTACGTAGTGATGACCACTTACCGGAGTTGAGAATCCTAGGTTTTTTTGGTCACCTTATAGCACTCGTAATTATTACCCTCTTCAGTGCTGGAGCCACTAATAATTAAGATGCTCTTTTTTGTTTTTTTAATTGATTTCCTGTTTTTCATAGTGGCTCTTACTGGGGAAGCCACTAATTTTATTGTGTATATATACAGCATTCGCAGATACATAGTGTATATAGAATTGATAATAATGTAACCTTCCTTTACAAACACTAGAAGAAACAGGGGAATTGGTGGCTAAGACTTGGTGGAGGCCACATGACATGATCTTGAGCACAGCTGTACTTCTTAAGCACAACCGTATTAAAGCCAAATGTGCAGGAGCGTTTTTGTTCCTAAACCTCACAATTCGGTGTACTTTCCTTAACTGAAATCGAGGAAAGTGCAAATTCAATGGGCTGTTTACATTTTCAGTCAGCATTTGCAGACACATATATAGAAGAAACAGGGGAATTGGTGGCTAAGCCTTAGTCGCCACATGGCATGGACACTGAAAATAAAATTCTCTAGCAGCCAGGAAGTAAACCCCATTCACATGCTAATTTATAACCGCCACAAGAAAACATAGAGGCAGTCGATACATGCGGCTGCAACATAACAGGCAAAATAGGACTGGCGGGCACTGTTTTGCGCTAGTCTATAAATTAAGGTTATGTTTAAACTTTATTTTGTCATACGAAACTTTTTTATCCGACAATTTATTTTAAAAAGTAAACTTATTATTGTAATAATGTTTTACCGATTGTCTTAAGTAAACTGGAAAACGATTAACTATTGGTGAAAAGATAAATCTTTAATATATGAGGCTTAACGGTTGTAACCTGCATTTATGATTAAGCAAAATGCAATTCATGCAATGACACATTATACTTTACTTTTCTTATTTATTATGCTTAATTAATTTTATGTATTTTTAAAATAATAAAAGACAAAAAAATTAACTATAATTACAACACAACATGTAAAAATTGAAATTAAGAACTAAAAATCATCACGTTTAACTGTTCTTATAATTTTTTTTCTATTTTATTCTACCACCAAATTAAAAACCAAAATTATAGTCCGATAAGGTTGTTACAAGTTGGCCGCCTCTATATATGCTCTATGTTTAGAACCGATGCCATTTGAAGAAGCGCATTGGCAAAAAGGAAAGACTACCCTCCTCGATCGAAGCTCAAATCACCTCACTCCATTTTTGCGATTTCTCTTTGTCAAACCTCCGATCACCTCCCTCCTCTCTTCTCATCGTCCTTCAATCTTTGAGAGAGTTACATTGTTTACAGAGCATCTCTGTTGATCATGCTGAGCAGGGGATGCATTATTCTGTCTTAGAGTAAAAGCAGGTTGTTTAGGAGGAGGAAGATCCACAATTTCACTGTTAAGCATTGAAATGACTGTGGACATGTTAGGTCTATCTTTCGCAAATTCTTGCACGCACAGTAATCCCACGTGTATGCACCTTAGAACCTGTTCATGATGGGATGGATCACAGACCAAGTTATCAACCAAAGCCAAAATGTTGCCTTCATTCCACAGTTTCCAAGCCTAGAAAGGGCAAAGATTAGCATCAAAATTGGAGGGGTGGGGGGTGGGGGAAGCCAATTAAACATAAGGATGTTGGAGGAAAGAGCTTCACTTACATATCCCACAAGGCTTAAATGTTCATCATTGTAAAAACTAGAGTTTCTTCTCCCACTAACAATCTCTAGCAATAAAACACCATAACTGAATACATCAGATTTCTCTGAAAATAGTCCTTCCATTGCATATTCAGGGGGCATATAGCCACTACATCAAACATCAAAACAAAAGCTTGATTTTTCAAGTGTATAATGATGCTATTGGTTTGAGAAGTATTTTGGTGTAAGAAAAGTCTACTTACTATGTTCCAACAACCCTTGTAGTATTGGCTTGATATTCATTGTCTCCAAAAATCCTAGCCAATCCAAAGTCTGAAATTTTTGGTTGCAACTTTTCATCTAGCAAGATGTTACTTGCTTTTAAATCTCTATGAATAATTCGCAATCTAGAATGTCGGTGTAGGTAAATGAGACCTTGACTTATTCCTTCAATAATGGTCAAACGTTTTCTCCATTCTAGGAGTTCTTTTTTTAGCAAATCTATATAAAAGGTGAACATGTTAAAACTAGAAGAACAAGAATAAAGATCATTATCATCGGAAATGAATGTTTTAGACATTGAAAATAGTCGTTAAGTTGTTCTCATTTTGGCTCCTAATTAATATTTTGGTTAAAAAAAAAAAAAGGCCCCCTTTATTTGCATTTTATAACCAAATGAAAATGAGAGTGAGTCATACTAACCAAACAAATGTTTGTCCAAGCTGCTGTTTGGCATGTACTCGTAGACCAAAATCTTCTCTTCTGCCTCAACACAACAGCCTAGGAGTTTTACAAGATTTCGGTGTTGAAGATTGGAGATGACCAACACTTCATTCTTAAATTCGTCTACCCCCTGCGTTGATGTCCTTGACAGTCTCTTTATTGCTATTTGCCGTCCATTTTGCAATGTTCCCTAAAAAGGAAAGAATATGTTAGTAAAGATTTTATTTCATTTGACATATATACTATCAAAACTATACAGCTCGAAGCTACAAATACCTTATATACCAGGCCAAAACCTCCCTGTCCTAGCAGATTTGCAATATTAAAATTGTTTGTTGCGTTTGTCAATTCCTCAAATTTGAATAATGATACCTCTTGAAGTTTAACCTCGCTTATGCTGGTTTTTCCTCTATCAAACAACAATATTTCTTCCTTGTTCTCATTCCTTGCTGAATAAGTATGAAGTAAATGTTGCATTAACAGTTACTTAATCATGAGTAGTATAGCTTTAAT
This sequence comes from Rubroshorea leprosula, assembly GCA_020521535.1. Lineage (NCBI taxonomy): Eukaryota > Viridiplantae > Streptophyta > Magnoliopsida > Malvales > Dipterocarpaceae > Rubroshorea > Rubroshorea leprosula. Next base: position 10,237 of record BPVZ01000625.1, on the reverse strand, counting down.
CACTAAAAGAGATGAATAAGTAAGTATATAGTATATTACCTCTTTTATCGATATGCCTCCTTAAGAACAATGAGCAGAAGATGTAAATTATTCCTATGATTGCAGCTGCTATTATGATTGCAATTGTTATTATGATTATTAGTGTTACCTTTTCCTTTGTATCTGCAAATCAAAAACAATATAATAGATAATATATTTGTTTAACTAATTTTCATGGTTTCCACTTATAACATAGTTGTCTAACTTCATGTATAAGAAGTACGTACCAAATGCTGAGTGTGCCAGTTTAATGTAAAGATCTTTCCCACCACTCGAGAACATCGCAATGTCAGTCAAGTTTTCATTCCTCCATGACATACATCCTATAAATTCATCATATGCGTAAGCAAAACAGAAACAGTTGTTCAGGCACCATGATCTGCATTCATCTTCGGACTTCAACGACTGTTTGTTAAAGAAATATGGGCTATCCGGAAGTTTCATCATCTTCATTTTCAAAAACATATCCACCTTCCCTACTTCACTGCTGCTATTTGTTCTACTGCACTGCAGTTTTGTTCTCCTAGCACATCCGTTTGTCCAAATTCCTCTGTTCCATTCCTCCGCATTATTGGGTTCAAACCATGGTAGGCAGCTGCACTTAGTAGAGTTGGAGACATCATAGACCCCAGAATTCCCACAAAAGTTGTAAAATTCACCATCATTGACAGGCTCTGATTGCAGCACAGTCCAATTCTCGATGTCATCATCCCACTTTAACTGCTCTCCTTTCCCATCCCACCTTATTCGAAACCTCCTCCTCACAGAAGCGCTTGATGGAGCATAAGTCAAAAAAATGATCCCCGATTCATCAGGGGGAAAGAAGCGGAAACCATATAGAATACTAACCGATGTATTGGGGGAACCAGTAAATGTCAATCCGTTCCAATACCCACTTCTCCAAATCCTTCTGGTTTGATTCCAAATCACAATCTGAGGTGCTCCAAAAGTATCAATTCCCATTCCGAAGTTTCCTGGCGAGGGATCATTTGCAGATTTCCATGAAGTAAAGACGAGCTTCTCTCCCCCGTCAGTACGCGCCCCAACTCTCATGCCGGGGAGATATGTATCAGAAGGATAATCAAAGCTCTGCCAATAATAGTTACTAATATTGTCATGATAAATAAAATAGCATGATTTGCTTAACCGTTTGTAACTATCTGACAGAGCAAAATTCCCTGTATCTAAGAGAGCTGCTGCTAAGTTTTTTGATGCAGGAGAAACACTGTTTGAAGTCCAAACTGTGTCTGAAGTCCAAACTGTGCGGTTATTACCATCTAAAACCTCTAAATTGCCTTCATGTCCCATCCTCAAAACACCACTTCCATCAGAGATTGGAGCATCTCTATTTGCTACCCACACCACTGTATCCTCCATATTGTGATACCAGATGCCCACATATCTCAATGTAGAATTTCTAGGGCTGAAAAACCCCAGTTCAAAAGTCTTGTCTGGAGATATCAGAGTTTCTCTTCCATCATCCCTTATTGAATCTCCTTGGCAGATTGTGTCAGTTGTTCGGCGGCAATGACCAAGCCTGAAGGACAATATAACAAAGAAGAAAAAAAAATCTGCAACTGGGGTTTTGATTTGAATGCTCATTTCAAGTTTCTAAGAAAAACAATGACACCATGGGTTGTGTTTGGTATTTGATATGTGCGTGTACAACAAAAGTATGCAAGAATAGTAATTGTTGTTATAATTTTATTATAGGGTTTTTTATTTTATTGTTTGAACTGTTACATACTATAAAACAAGAAGAAAACCTTTTATCAAAAATTAGTATTTTATAGTTTGAAAGAATTTATACTATAAAATACTTTTTCATTTGTTATGCTTCCTCCTTACTTTTTGGAATAAAAAAATATAAATATTTTTAAATTATGAAGTCAAGACATGAACTTAGCGTTAAACATTTTCTAATATGATTGAAGTCCACGATGGAATTTTCCAAGTCATTTAGGATTTATATATATATATATATATATATATCAGCAAAAGCAAAATTTTATTATATGTACTATAAGGAATATTTTTTGCCGTTAAAAAGTACAATTTACAATCCTAAATCAGCACCAACAAAGCATACAACCATAGTTTTCAGACCGGCCCAGAAACAAACTACCAAAAGAGAGCTACACAACAAATAGCAAAGCCTCCTTTTCCACACGCTACCCATACATCTGTCATTTAAGATTCCTTTTTGTCTTCCGAGATGTGAACTGCACTGCAGTTTCCTCTTGCCGTGTCCTGAATAGGTTTATTCTTTATTCATTGACTTGTAAAAGGAAGTTATTTTCGACCAATTATGAAAAATGCGTGTGTTTCCAGTTGGGTGCAATTTGAATTGCAAAGCATTAATTGTGTCTCCCGATTCTTTTTTTGAGAAAAGGTCGAACTAATGAATAGGTTTATTCTTTATTCATTGACTTGCAAAGTATTTGTCAAGCGTGTAGCTGCATTTAAAAAAAAAATGTTCTTTTTTAACATATGCACTTAGATTAAAAATACATTTATTATATTTTTTTTATCATAATATATATCAAAAAATAAAAACTAACACTAATTTGGTCAATTATCTATTAAAAATATCCACATGACATGAGTGTTAAAATTAATGTTAACTTTTTTATCTCTTGATAATTTTTTTATCAGCAACAACTAAGTGTGTTACATCTCTCACAACTTTCACAAACGAATCTAAGAGGTCAAGGCCCCATTGGGCAAATGGTCACCGAGCTACGAAATTAGTGAGTTTTTCTATTGGTTAGTGCATAAGATGTGTAAAGAATTGGCACTTCAAACATTACTGTACAAATTCCTTTGCATCCTTCAACATGTTCAACTAATAGTATCCTTGTCTACGAACTTTGTGAGCTAGTGTTTTGGAACCCATGTGACTTCCACATACACCATCATGTACTTCACGAAGGGCATATTTGGCTTCGTAAGGAGTTAGGCATCAAAGTATAGGAAGTGAAAATGATCTCTTGTAAAAGACACCATCAATCAAGGTGTGCTGAGATGCCTTCCTTGCTAAGATGCCTTCTTTCTCAACTTCATCTTTGCTTATTTGTCATCTGGAACTGCACCATCTTGGAGGTAGAACCTAGTTGGATCTGTCTAGCTAAGAGTATTTGGATCAGTGTTGATCTCCATTGTCCTCGGCTTTTGAAAACTTCAATATAAACTAATCTTTGCCCATTAGAATCATTGGAGGCTAGTTTTGACAAAGAATCTGCTTGCTCGTTCTCTGCTCTAGGTATTTTCATTAGTTGAAATTTTTTGAATTTACTTTTCAATTCTGGAATCATAGTCGCATATTCTGTTAAGGTAGGCTTAGCTATCTTACAAATTGAATTCATCTAGTTTACTACCAATTGGGAGTCACTATAAACCTGAATTGCCTTAACATTGAGCTTGGTTGCTAGTTGAAGTCTGAGCAACAAAACTTCATACTTAGCCATGTTATTAGTAGCTTCAAAATTGAACTTGAAGGCTCACTTTGGAATCCATCTCAGCCAATTAGTAGAACTCTGACACCAGAACCCCTACAATTAGATGCCCTGTCTACATATAAAGCCCATGCATCCACTTTGGAGGCAAAGATCGATTGGTTGGAGGTGTATTTCGCCACAAAGTCTACCAATGCTCAGACTCAAATGACGATTTGTTGTTGAAATGTTATCTCAAATTCCCTTAATTCAATAGCTCAGTTTATCAATCTACCTGCACACTCTAGCTTTTGAAGTATCTACCTAAGAGGTTGATATGTAAGCATGATTATTGGGTGAGACTGGAAGTATGGTCTTAACTTCTAGGCTGAAGTGATAACTATCAAAGTTGCCTTCTCGACTAATGGATATCGTTGTTCAACCCTTTACAACACCTTATTGATGTAGTTTATTGGCCTTTGCTACTTACCTTCCTCTCTTATTAACACAAAATTGATTGCTTCATTTGAGATCCCAAGGTATAAATATAGAATTTCATCGTCAAGGGTTTTGGTCAACAAAGGTAGTGAGCTAAGATAGGATTTAATCTCATCAAATGCATCTTGACATTCTGAGCTTCATTCATAATTTTTTAGTTTATCCATCTCATCAAAATTAAACTTAGGGGTTAGTGCTCCAACTATGTATAATTATCGAGGTGGGAATCCCTAGCATATTAGCTAAGATCCATGCAAAAATATCTTTATTGGCTTGGAGAAAATTGATTAAATCTTCCTTCTCTTATGGATTGAGCTTAGTTCTAATCTAGGTTTTCCTCCCTTCATCTCTGTCATCAATCTGCACAACTTCCACCTCTTCTGTCGAGGTGCCTTTGACTTCGTCTTCAAGTCTAGTATTCATTAATTCAACTCCTATCACTTGCAAAGCACTTGATATCTAAGGATTTGTCCTGATGTTGACTTCTTTACTTTTCTGAGGTTGAGTTACTGAGGTCATACAATAACGTCTAGCAACTTCTTAGTTGCCCTTCAATATCACTATACTTATGGGAGTTGGGAATTTCATGCACAGATGAAATTATGGAACCATAGCTCAAATTTCAATCAAAGTTGAGCGGTCGATCACAACATTGAAAGATGAAGCCATTTTTACCATCAAAATTTGAACCATAGTAGTGACATACCTTCGACCATCACCAAATGTCACAGTAAGTGTAATTATGCCTTTAACTAGGATTAGTTGATTATTGAAACTATAGATGAGACCATCATATTTTTAAAGTTAAGCTGGGTCAATATTGAGATTTCATTACTGGGTATAATGACGTCATAATTTTTTTCGAAATTAAAATTTAAAATTTTTTTCCATTATTGGGCGAAGTAATCCGATGTTGTTGGGCACCTAATTTTCCCACCCGTAAGATATATTAAAGTATTGAATCCATATTTATATTTCACAAAAAGATTAACACTTGGGACTTGTTGTTTAGTTAAATATCAACTTGATTAAGATGGCTAAGGGTAACCCCTTCAAACTCCAGGACGGTATCTTCCAAGTCTTCTAAGATTACTTTTTCTTTTCCGAGATGTGAAATGCACCGCGGTTTCCTCTTAAAAGTTGTATAGGTCTAACTTATCTCTTGGAAAAACATTAATTTAGTATTTT
>BPVZ01000620.1:3523-24699 GCA_020521535.1 Rubroshorea leprosula | reverse complement strand
GCTGTTTTCGACTTCTTTCACAAAGATCTTTAAAAATGGAAAGATAATTGTTTTTCTTGACCTACACCACTGTGGAGAGTAAGGAAGTTAAACCTGAATAGCCTGGTAGAGGAGAAATTCTTTACTACCTAGCCCTACTGGAGAGTATCCTTTTGAAGTCGAGGATGGCGTTTTAGGAGAAATCACCAGGGATTTGGAAATCAAGTTTCTTGATTGGGTTGGTCACTAGCTTTCTTGGGAAAGAGGGGGGTCACTGGGTTTTGAAAAACTTGGAAAGATAATGAATTAATGGGTAAAGAAAGTGTATATATATTATTTTTTATTATTAATAGCGCTTCCAAGGTAACCTTAATGGATTTAGGTGGCCCAAAACGACAATCACAGTTGCCGTTTTATCAGTCAATCCTATTTGTTTTATGCTTCTACTGTTCCGAATGGGTTTAAAGCAATATATTCAGAGGCGCCGCTGCGGTGTTCTTTGCATATGTTGGATTTGATGCCATTGCTAATTCAGCTGAAGAATCAAGGAAGCCTCAGGTATTTTATTTTCAGTTCAGATCAATTGGATGCTATTTTGTCTTTTTCAAGGTTTATTTTTTGATCTCGACTGTTTTTCTGTGATGGGAGTTAATAATTCTTTCTTTTTTTCTGTTTTGATTTTGATAATTTCAACGTCATTTACCATTAGGAATCTTGGGAAGCTTGCTTATATGTGCTGGATTATACGTTGGAGTTTGCTTGGTGAACAACGGGTTGGTTCTCAAAGATGAGTATTTACTGGAGTTGCTAGCTATTTCAAAGATGAGTATTTGTTGGGTTGGTTCTCAATTGTTTTCATCTTCTTTTTTTATTTACATATCTGCAGAAAGAATTCCTTTTGCTTCTTTTTGGCTAAATTTTTACAAAAAAAAAAAAAAGAAAAAACAATTACTCTTGCTTTTGTTAAACAGAAATGAAAAAGGATAAAGAGTATAAAAGCAGTTTCACAGAAGCAAAACGATGGTGAAATGGGCTTCCAACGCAGGGTAAATGGGCTAAGATAGCCCAAAACGACTTTAAATATAGTCCATTTCACCAAAATGACTGAGAAAAACCCGACGTCCCAAAACGACTTAAAAATCATCAATTTATTGCGTTTGCTTCATATTATCATCATGATCGCCATTTCCCGCTTTGCCATTTTTCCTGAACTGTTCCTAAATTTCAGTATTATGCGTTTGCTTCATATTACTTTTCAATTGCAGAAAACTACTCATTACATGCGCCTTTATTTCATCCAGTTTCTGTTTAGATTTGTGTTTGCTTTCGAACAATTGAAATGGAAAAAGGAAGAGAGTATATCAGCACTTTAGTCAAGAATAAATCTGGAACTAGAATACGTGTTCGATTAAGTCGAATTTGGAATGCAGGTACTGATGCTAAGGATGAGAAAGATTTGGGTCTTGATGCTGTGGCAATAGATGAGAAGGTGAGGAAAGTTTTCGATTTTTATTATCTGTTTAGGTTTCAATTTTTTTATTTAAATTGTAGTTTTGATATCATTGCGAATCTAATTCTGTAGGGTGATCTAATCCATATTGTTATGGAAAGAAAGTATGCCTAAATTCATAGAAAAAATTTGAAAGAAGGTCAAATTTATACTATCACCAATTTCGGATGTGTGCAATTTTTAAATTATAGGCCTGTTTCATCTAATATTAGAATACGGGTTAATGCTGCTACTAAATTCCTTCTTGAGAGTGAAAATGTTGCTTCTATATTACCTCATTAATTTGAATTCAAGTCCTTTCAAGACTGCAAAAAAAGACTGCATCAACTAACATATTTAACAGGTAGTTTGGGTTTTTATTAATTTTTTATGTTTATTTTATATTAATATTTTCATAAAAGGTTTCATACTTACTTCATACAATTAGTTTTGATTGAATGAGATTGTTATATTGTGTTTTATGTAGATCTATTGGTGTTTTGACCAAAATTGATGATATGGAGGTAGGCTATAGTGCGTGAGGATCAAAATTATCATGTAAAATTTGGTTGATGGATTTTGAGTAAGTGATCATAATACTAATGGACTTTCAATTATGTTTCTGATAGTATTTACTTTTTTTTTATGTTAGTTTATTATATGAAATTTAATTTTGTTGGTTATATAATTGATAAAAGTTTGAATTTATCTGTGATTTGGGTAACATTTTCTTTCTGTTATTTAGTTGAAATTTTGCAGGGAAGCAGAGTTTTATGGGGTCTATGGGGTGGGGTTGTGTTGATTAAAAATTAATGCATTATTATTATTTTGTAGAGAAGCAGAATTTTCTATTAGTCTATGGGGAAAAGCAAAGCAGCAAATACGAGAGTTAAAACTTTGGGAGAAGGATTCAACACAAATTGTTATCATTACCTCTTTAGCTACTAAACAATTTGATGGTATAGCTCATTTTATAAAATTTTACATTAAAGAATTTTATTTTACATTTGTTGACTAATTTAAATGTGATTTGCAAGGAGAAATTCATGGAGTTAGCATGTCTCCAACAAAGATCTATATTAATCTTGACATCCTTGAAGTGAAACAATATCTAGACATGTTTTTTAAATTCTTTCATATATATAAGATTTCTACCATTTCTTAAGTTCTTTAATATCTAGACAGATTGTTTATTTAATTAGGTACTGTTTTGGTGTCAGGTTTGGTAGCTTCAATATTCAATTTCAATTACTTACTAGAAAATTTGAGCTGGTTGAAGAAACTTCAGAGACTGTGTCTTCTATCAGAAAAACAATATCAGATTTGATACAAACTTTTTTGTTAGAAGTTGAAGTAAGTTATATTATTTTGTAAAAATTTCATTTAATCATATTAGTTTCATTATGAATTTCAAATTGCTATTGCACTTTATGTTACTAAATTGATGTTTGGTAGAAACTCTGGTGAAAAAAGATAGGTTTTTGCGTCATGCTTGCTTGCTGAGGTAACAAAGAGAAGGAGAATTTGAAATCTGAATTGTTGGTTTCTTTTCTCTTTAGGAAAGACTTCAGAAAGGACAGGTTTTATCTTTCTAAAGCCTATAAAAATGGAAAAGCATAGGATTGAAGTGTATAATTCTTTCTGTTTTCAGTATTGGCTGTGTTTAATTGGGAAATAAATAGGGGTTGTTATTTGCTATATTTTCATATAAAACCTAATTTTGTTTTATCATATTAGTTTCATTATGAATTTCAAATTGCTATTGCACTTTATTTTATACTAAATTGATGTTTGGTAGAAGCCTTGGTGAAAAAATATTGGTTTTTGCGTCATGCTTGCCTGCTGAGGTAACAAAGAGAAAGAGAATTTGAAATATGAATTTTTGGCTTCTTTTCTCTTTAGGAAAGACTTTAGAAAGGACAGCTTTCATCTTTCTAAGGTCTATAAAAATGGAAAAGCATAGGATTGAAGTGTATAATTCTTTCTGTTTTCAGTGTTGATTGTGTTTAATTGGGAAATAAACAATAGTTGTCATTTGCTATATCTTCATATAAACCTGATTTTGTTTTATCATATTAGTTTCATTATGGATTTCAAATTGCTATTGCACTTTATTTTATACTAAATTGATGTTTGGTAAAAGCCCTGGTGAGAAAATATTGGTTTTTGTGTCATGCTTGCTTGTTGAGGTAACAAAGAGAAGGAGAATTTGAAATCTGAATTTTTGGTTTCTTTTCTCTTCAGGAAAGACTTTAGAAAGGACAGCTTTCATCTTTCTAAGGTCTATAAAAATGGAAAAGCATAGGATTGAAGTGTACAATTCTTTCTGTTTTCAGTGTTGGCTGTGTTTAATTGGGAAATAAACAGGGGTTGTTATTTGCTATATCTTCATATAAAACCTAATTTTGTTTTACCATATTAGTTTCATTATGAATTTCAAATTGCTATTGCACTTTATTTTATACTAAATTGATGTTTGGTAGAAGCCTTGGTGAAAAATATTTGTTTTTGCGTCATTGTTGCTTGCTGAGGTAACAAAGAGCAGAAGAATTTGAAATATGAATTTTTGGTTTCTTTTCTCTTCAGGAAAGACTTCAGAAAGGACAAGTTTGATCTTTCTAAAGTCTATAAAAATGGAAAAGCATAGGATTGAAGTATATAATTCTTTTTGTTTTCAGTGTTGGCTGTGTTTAATTGGGAAATAAACAGGGGTTGTTATTTGCTATATCTTCATATAAAACCTAATTTTGTTTTATCATATTAGTTTTATTATGAATTTCAAATTGCTATTGCACTTTATTTTATACTAAATTGATGTTTGGTAGAAGCCTTGGTGAAAAAATATTTGTTTTTGCGTCATACTTGCTTGCTTAGGTAACAAAATGAAGGAGAATTTGAAATTTGAATTTTTGGTTTCTTTTCTCTTCAGGAAAGACTTCAAAAAGGACAGGTTTGATCTTTCTAAAGTCTATAAAAATGGAAAAGTATAGGATTGAAGTGTATAATTCTTTTTGTTTTGATCATGTATTTACACTTAATGTGAAACAACTTCTGTAATTGTATTTTTTTAATGTTAAAATTTTATCTCCACTTTAATGTTTAAAATGATCTAATGAATGTCACATAAATTTTCAAAACTGTATAGCCAGGCCAAAGGTTTCAAGTTGAAGCAAAAGTTGTTAGCTTTGACGTAGATTCTGGTTGGTTTTACACAGCCTGTAAATAATGCACCAGGAAACTTCCTCCTGCTTACACTGGTCGAGGATGTCGAGTTTGTAATACTCCACAGTCTGAATCAATGATTTGGTATGGAATATTTTGTCATTTAATGGTTAAGATTATAACATGTTATCAGCTTTATTAATTACAAGAATTTGAAAATATTATTAAGTTTTTTTACCAAACATGAGAATTACATGTATTATTAATATAGGTATCATTTGAAGACCATAGTACAAGATGAGACTAGCTCAACTACTTTTATTATCTTTGGTACAAAAGGTGAAAAACTACTTGGAATATCAGTTAATAATTTAATTGCATCAGTAGCAGTGGATCCTAAAGTACTTCATCCAGTGATGGAGAGATTTTGTGAGAAAAGGGTTAAAAACTTTTTTCATATGACAGTTAAACATAATGAATATGAGGAGGATGCTGTGAGTTTTATTGTTCAAAATTTGTTTGATTTACCCTCTACTCCCTTTGCTTTTGTTGATCCAATTGCAGTTGGAAGACAACCTATTTGTTGGGAAGGGCAAAGCAAGTTAGCTAAACCCCTTAAAAAGGATGAAATTACTCCATTATTAGAAAAACTACAATAAGATTATCTTGAGCAAATACCTCCATCTACAGGCCTTTTGTTGACGTAAGAGATTTACATTTACACTGTTATCTTCTGCTTTTCTTTTCTTTCCTTTTCTTTTTTTAAATTTAATAGAAGTTTTTGTTTAATGGTGTTTATGGCAGTAATCTTTTTACTCAAATTATAGCATCTATAAAACCAGATTAGACAAAACATATACAGTGTGGTATAGGTGGATTCATATTAGTAAACAAATAACAATATTGCAAAGTAATGACTAGGAGTAGGAAAATGGAGGGGAAGAGAACAAAGGAGAGAGAGAGAGAGAGAGATTATTATTAAATCAAGTAACATAACTTATCTTTGATAGACTCAAGTGCACAATAAATTCTTTGATAAAACCTAAATTAATTTAGGTCTATTGAGTAAGCGCACTCTATTTTTAAGCCTAATATAACAAGTACCAGAATTCAATTTTGGTTGCTATTAGTTTCGTCCAGGAGAAAGAGAGAAGGTTAATAGAGGATGGAAACCTTGAACCAGAGAAAGTGTTGTCTAACAAATTCCTTTAGCTCTTTTTTTTTTTTTTTTTTTTGTTAGTCATGAGTGTTCAAAAACAAAAAACATAAAGCATATTTATGTTCTAAGCTTATAATAGAAAGTTAATAAACCTATATCAATTTTAGGGTCATTGTTATGTGGAACCAAGGCAAGCTGAAGAATTTTTATGTTTAAGTTTGCCTTTTAAACTGACAAAAAATAAAATAAAATTCTATTTATATTTGCGCTCTAATTGCAATTCATATGGTAGAGAATATTGTCTTAAGTTGTCCATTTTTTGTTGAAATTTAAATCAAAGCTATAGTTCCTTACACTGTTATCTTCTGCTTTTCTTTTCTTTTCTTTTCTTTTCTTTTTTAATTTAATAAAAGTTTTTGTTTAATGGTGTTTATGGCAGTGATCTTTTTACCCAAATTTTAGCATCTGTAAAACTAATTTTAAGTAGTGGCCTAAATCATGAGGAAGTTGGTAGTATCACTTCTCTTAAGGGAAAAGAAATATTGAGAGAGTTTGAAGAACTAAATGAGAAACACAGGTTTGTTTTGACTTTTTCTTTTTATTATTTTTAAGATATTTGAATTTATAATAAGTATTTAACTAAAAATTAAAAATTTTTATATACATTTCAGTGTGCCTCCTATTGTTTTAGGAGTTGATCAAGTTAAATCTGTCGTTTTAGAAATGGTTATGCAGAGCAGGTATGGTGCTGCACTAAGTATAAATTTATTTACTATTTATAAAACAAGTGTTCTAATTCAAAGTTCAATTCTAAAAGCAGAAAAGGGTTGCAGCTGGATGATTTGCATGAAAATAATAACAAGGAGTTTAGCAATCAATCATCTGAGATTTATAATGCATCTATTACTAATGACTATCAAGAAAAGATGGAAAGGTATTTACTATGTTGTGTTTATATGTACTTATTATAACTTTTATGATATATTTGTTTTTTAATATGAGCACTATAAATTCAGTCTTCAAGTGTATTATAGGGAAAATGAGAAGTAAGAATCAAGTGTTGACCTATTCGACAGCATCAATGAAGATAATTTGACATCAACAAAGGAACTGGTAACGTTGACCGATAGCAATTGGTATGTTTAACAGTGACATGATATTGAAAAGCACATTTCCTATTATGTTTTAAAGAATTCAAATTGATAGTTTCTATTTATAAATTTAACAGTGAGAAACAAACAGGAATTGAAGAAGAAAGAATTAAAAAAAATGATGCAAAAAATGTACAAAGAGATGATATCAACCAATACTAGAAAAAAGTAAGAAACTTTATTTATTTAAATTTATTTTCATAACTTGAATAAAGAAATATATTTCTCTTATATTCTAAAACTTTAATTATTGTGCTTTGCAGAGAAACTGAAGACTTCAAAGGAATAAGAAGTAGAGAAAGTTAGAAGATAATCCAGTTGTTATCTATTTCTTTTATGATAATATTATTATATTAATTTTTTTTAATTCCAACTTATTTTCTATTTCAGTCAGTGAAAACATATTGGAACTTTTATCTATAAATTTCTATTAATATCATACGTCTATATTTTAGTTTGTGATAATTATGATTATTTATAATTTTTTCCTTCTAATATTATTTGGATAATATGAAATAAAATGGTATTAGTGTTGTATCTAAAACATTTACATAATATTTAAAAAGTCAATATAAAATAATCTAAAAAATGAAATTTAAAAGAATAAAACGGATGGAACATTTAAACTGATGCATTTTCTTTCCTAAAAAATAAAATTTCCTTTCTAGATAAAAATGAGTAATTTAGTTCTACACATTTATCTCTTTTAAAAAAAAAAGATAAAGATGAGGGAAACATATACAACAAAAATTAAAACAAATTGAGTCAAGTTAGAACACATTGCTCACAGTTAAACCATGACAGTTAAAACTATTTAGTAAATTGAAACACTTAATGAATGGGAAAAAATAAAAAGATACTCCTACAAAATGTTTATGAGCACGAAATTTTGATCATATAATAACTAAAATCATAAACCAGAATATGGAGTTTAAGTAAGTTAATAAACCAGAATATGGAGTTTAAGTAAGTTAATAAACCAGAATATAAAGTTTAAGAAACAGTTTTTTTTTAACTGTCATCATTCCAAGGAACTCTGCTACACGAACGACAGCACCGAAGCAAACAATTGATGAAAGACAAAAACTGCAATAAGATTACCCCATTTAAAAGAATATGAAGTTCAAGAAATAATTTTCTTTTACTTGTCATTATCTCAAGAAACTTTGCTGCAAGAACGACGGCAACACAAGCAAGCAATAATGGAGCAGAAAAACTATACAAAGATTACAACAGGATCAGATTTACTTGCAGAATTTGAAGAGTATTTACAGCAGACTTCTTTTCAACAAAGTAGTCAAAATATTCTTCAATCAAATTCTCAATTATTGGGAGTTGAAGTTGTTGCATCAACAATAGATAAACAAGCAAAATGCATGACAGACCAAGCACTTGCAACTAATATTGGAGAGCAACCCATAGATACAATCAACTACATTAGAGTTGAAGAGCATGAAAATGAAATGAGAGGTACAATCTAACTATTTTTTGCGTGATGCTTAATCTAACTATTTTCCCTTCTTTTTTTTTTTTTTATTCATGAAGGTGATGTATTTATTTTTTATGATGCATATAGAGACTCCTTTATAAAAAGGAATTTAGAATCAGGTTTATGACTAGTTGGGAATATGGTTTTAAATATGAAGTGTAAACAATGATAATTACATGTATTAAGACATTTCTGGAGATAGAGAGACATGTAGAAAAGTGCCATAGCTATAGAACTGATAGAGAGACATGAAGGAGAGAGAGATTATTATTAAATCAAGTTACATAACTTATCCTTGATAAACTCAAGTGCACAATAAATTCTTTGATAAAACCTAAATTAATTTAGGTCTGTTGAGTAAGCGCACTCTATTTTTAAGCCTAATATAACTAGCAGAATTCAATTTTGGTTGCTATTAGTTTCGTCCAGGAGAAAGAGAGAAGGTTAATAGAGGATAGAAATCTTGAACCAGAGAAAGTGTTGTTTGACAAGTTCCTTTTTTTTTTTTTTCGTAATGTTATTTTGTTAGTCATGAGTGTTCAAAAACAAAAACCATAAATCATATTTATGTTCTAAGCTTATAATAGAGAGTTAATAAACCTATATTAGAAGTTCAGGGTCATTGTTATGTGGAACCAAGGCAAGCTGAAGAATTTTTCTATTTAAGTTTGCTTTTTAAATTGGCAAAAAAAAAAATAATAGAATTCTATTTATATTTGTGCTCTAATTGCAATTCATATGATAGAGAATATTTCCTTAAGTTTTCCATTTTTTGTTGAAATTTAAATCAAAGCTATAGTTTCTGCAACAACTAACAAGGAAAGAGGAAAAATACCAGTAACTAGTAAACCCTCTAGAAGTAAACACATTGGAGACACTAACAAAAAATCTTCTTCGAGTAGCTTCTACTCAAGAAATATCACCTGGTATGTTTTATATTATTTATAGAATAACTTTGGATTGTAGCCTATATTTCTAGAAGAGCTAAGCATTAAGTTGAATGCAGGAAATGAAATGGTACAAGTTTATGAATACAGCAAAATTATACCAAGAGCCAACTTATTGTCTGAGTTTGAAGATTATTTGCTAAGAAGTATAAGGGAGAATGTGATGAAAGGTATTTCTATCTTTTTAATAATATTGAAATTAATTTAATACATCAATTTTTCAGCAAACTGTACCTTAAGAAGATCTATGTGTACAGGCATAAAACAGGATGGTAGACAAATGGAAATTGGTGAGTCAAGCAATTCTGCCACAAGAATTTCTGAAAAAATAGTAAGGACAATTGAAGAAAGCCAAGAAAATACTTTCACTTCAGCTCAAAGTCAAGAAATAAGGAGGATAGGAATTAGAAGACAAAATGGTGCAAATTCCTTTGATGTTCCACAGAGATCAACAAGAAAAAGACAAAGAGAAGCTAGCAACAATGGTAAATAATTATATTAAACTTTTAAATGAAGAATCTTTCCATATTTATTATTGGAAAATTAGATGACATTATTATTTATTTACCATTGAATTTTACAATTGAACAAAGAAATGTTTTGATTGATTTTGGTCCTCCAATATACATTTGTACAAAGTGTGGAGCATGGCATTGGATCCAGGAGAAAATAAAAAAGGACAGAAGTAATGGCATTATTCACTTCTCTCTATGTTGTAAAGACGGGAAACTGCAATTAGCTCCAAGAAAAGATCCTCCTATGTTGTTAAAATCTCTTCTTGATTATGAAGGTGGACTAAAAGCCAAGAGATTTAAATCTAATATCCGGAAATGCAACTGCCAGTTTGCATTTACATCTTTTGGAGCTAAAATAGATGACACTGTAAATACAGGACAAGGACCTTTTTGCTTCAAACTATGTGGACAATGTTGTCATAGAATTGGATCACTTTTACCTCCTGAAGGTCAGAATCCAACATTTGCACAACTCTATGTTTTTGATACAAATAATGAAGTCCATAATAGATTGAATGTGGCTAGCACATCAACTGATGATGATCCTTTGAACAAAGAGATAGTTGAAGATCTAATAAAGATGTTTGATGAATGCAACAAATTAGTGCAAGTTTTCCAGAGAGCTAGAGATACATTGGTAGAAAATGGAATACCAGAATTTCAGCTCAAATTATTAAGTGGTGGAGGACCTGGTGATCATCAATATTCTGCACCATAATGGTAGAAACTGTTGGATTAATAATCGGAGCTGAAGAAGAGATTGTGCAGGGTCGAGATGTGATCATTCAACATAGGAATGGTATTGTGAAAAGAATTAATTCATCTTTTCCATACTACATGGCTTTACAGTATCCTATTTTATTTCCCTATGGTGAAGAAGGATATAGAAACAATTTATATGAAGTTGATGAGAATGGGAATCAAACAAATGACAGGATCTCAATATGTGATTACTACATATATTATTTTCAGTTTAGAGTTAATGAATGGAACACAATCATGTATGGTGGTAGATTATCTTAGCAATTTGTTGTGGATGTATACTGTTGTGCTGAAGAACATCAATTACTATATCACCGTCTCAACCAAAGTCAATTGAGAATAGGATTTTACAATGGTCTGGTGGATGCAGTGAACAAGGGGGATATAGATGGTAAAACAGTTGGGAAGAAAATCATATTACCATCAACTTTTACTGGTGGACCAAGATACATGCAACATTTGTATCAAGATGCAATGTGCATTTGTCAACATTTTGGAAATCTAGATTATTTTCTTACATTCACTTGCAATAGTCAT
Source organism: Rubroshorea leprosula (assembly GCA_020521535.1). Classification (NCBI taxonomy): domain Eukaryota; kingdom Viridiplantae; phylum Streptophyta; class Magnoliopsida; order Malvales; family Dipterocarpaceae; genus Rubroshorea; species Rubroshorea leprosula. The sequence continues at coordinate 13,509 of BPVZ01000620.1, read as the reverse complement.
TGGAATGAAATTAAAGAAGCTTTAAAATTCATTCCTGGGCAAAAAGTAGAAGACCGTCCAGATTTACCAGTGAGGGTATTTAAGATGAAATTGACTGCATTACTTAGGTTCATAAAGAATAGGAAACATTTTGGAAAACAAGAAGCAAGTTAGTTTTAAACACTGATGTTACAATATTTAGAAATTTAACTATGGTAATATACTAATATGTATACCATTATTTAAAGAACTGATAAATGACATATGCTAACTACTTTCTTTAAATTTTTTTTTTATTGTAGTTGTACATACAGTTGAATTCCAAAAGAGGGGATTACCACATGTTCACATCTTGCTTTGGGTTGATCCACCCAATAAACCTAGAACATCAGAAGATGTAGATAACCGAATAACTGCAGAAATACCAGATAAAGAGACAAGTCTAGTGCTTTATGAGCTGGTAAAGAAATTCCATATTCATAATCCTTGTGGTAAAAAATTCCCAAAGGCTGCATGCATGAAAAATGGAAAATGTTCAAAAGGTTTTCCTTAAGCATTTAGTGAGACAACTATGCTAGACAAAGTAGGCTTCCCTATCTATAGAAGGCGAAATGATGGTCAATTTGTAGAAAAAAATGGAGTTAAGCTGGATAATAGATGGGTAGTTCCTTATAATGCAAATTTATTGCAATTTTTTCATACTCATATCTGTGTTTTAGTTTGCTGCCTTGATCACTCAGTGAAATATTTATTCAAATATATAACCAAAGGTCTAGATAGAACACGTGCAGTTGTTACTGAGGTAAAGTGGTTAGAAGGAAACTAAACAGATGAAGTTGTATATGATTAAATCAAACAATATCTGGACTGTAGATACATCACACCTTGCGAGGCACACTGGAGATTAAATGAGTTTCCTATTCATGGTAGAAATCCAGCTGTTGAACATCTCCAATTCCATCTTCAGTATAATCACATGGTGGGTTTTCGTGAAGATCAAGATTTGCGCAAAGTATTGGAGAGAGAAGGAATACAGAAATCCATGTTCACAGAATGGATGGCAACAAATGCTAAATTCACAAAAGCTAGAGCATTAACATATCTAAAATTTCCAACAAAATGGGTGTGGAATAAACAAAAAAAGAGTTGGACACCTAGAAAACGAGGGAATATGATTGGAAGATTATATTACGTACCTCTTACTGCAGGTAAGTTAAAATTAAATAAATTGAAATACTTTGCTTTCAAAATTCTCTAATAAATTACAATAGTTTTATCTCTAATATATTCATGTTATTGTAGGTGAAAAATACTACTTGAGATTGTTGTTGCAACATATTAGGGGACCAACCTGTTTTAGTGATTTATATATAGTTGGAGGTCATCAATATGATACTTTCCAAGAAGCATGTTATTCAATGGGACTCATTGGAGAAGATAAAGAATGGGAAAAAGCTATAAATGAAGCTTTTGAATGGAAAACTGGTCATACTCTTAGAGAAATGTTTGTGATGATACTCATGCATTGTGAAGTGATAGATAGTGCAGCTTTGTGGGATAAAACATGGCTAAAGCTTTCTGATGGAATTTTACACCAGTGGCGACACATCCTGCGGCTACCTAAGTTACAACTAATTGAGGAACAACTAAAAAATTATACACTTTTTGAAATTGAGAGACTGCTTATAGAAAATGGCTCCAATTTGCAAGAACATGGTATGCATCAACTAGATACGACATTAATTCAGAACAAAACAAATGCTCTTATTTTTGAAGAGTTAAATTTTAATAGAGCTGATGCAGAACAAGAATTCAATTAGTTATTCTCTACATTGAATGAAGATCAACTAGCAGCATTTCATCAAATAATGCAGTCAATCAATAACAAAGAAGGCAAGCTATTTTTCATTAATGGACCAGGTGGAACTGATAAAACTCACTTATATAAGACTATTTTTGTATGGAGTCAAAGCTAGAAATGGATGGCCACTGCCAACTGCATCTTCTGGTATTGCACTACTACTACTTCCAAGAGGTCGAACAGCACATTCTAGGTTCAATATTCCACGAGAAATATTTAAGGATAGCCTCTATGGTATAAGCAAGCAAGATCAACTTTGTAAATTAATACAATTAGCAAATGTTATTATATGGGATGAAGCTCCTATGGATCATAAACATTGTTTTGAGGTAGTCCACCACACATTACAAGATTTAATGGATGGTAAAATTTCAAGAGCTAAAAAACTGCCATTTGGAGGCAAGATAGTTGTCATGGGAGGTGATTTTCGTCAATGCTTACCTGTCATCAAGAAAGCAACAAGAAGTGAAGTGGTAAATGCTTCAATTTGTAATTCTTTTTTGTGGATGAATTGTCAAATATTAAACCTTAAAAAGAACATGAGGTTGCTTTCAAATCAGTTAACTAACACTCAAAAAGCAAAAGTAGAACAGTTTTCAAAATGGATTTTGAGTATAGGTGATGGAACAGCACCAGGTGTACAATGTGAAGAGGGTGAAGAAGGAAAATGGGTTGAAATTCCTGAAGATTTACTCATTCCATTTGGAGAAAGTGTAGTATCTCACCTCATTGATGTTATATATCCAGAATTTGAAAATCAGCATGATAATCGTACTTACTTAAGTGAAAGATCAATTGTCACTCCAAAAAATAGCTTCGTAACTTACATCAATGATTTGCTGTTGGATAGAATTCCAGAATCAGAATACATCTATTTGAGTTATGATTCAGTGGAAAGATTAGCAAGGCAGAGCAATCATCAACCTTTGAATTATGCAGAAGAGTATTTGAACTCACTAGAGTTTGCAGGTCTCCCCTCACATCAATTAAGATTGAAAGTTGGAGCACCTATTATGCTGATGAGGAATTTAAAATAGAATGCTGGTCTTTGTAATGGAACAAGATTAATAATAACCAGATTAGCAACGAAAGTTATTGAAGCAGTTATACTTACAGGATCTCATGTCGGCAACATCGCCAATATCCCCAGAATCAGTTTGAAACTAGAAAATGTTACTCTACCATTTGTTTTGAAGAGGCGACAATTCCCAGTGCGGGTGTGTTATGCAATGACTATTAATAAAAGCCAAGGTCAGACATTAAAAAAGGTTGGTATTTACTTGCCACAACCAGTTTTCACCCATGGTCAGCTCTATGTAGCATTATCCAGAGTGCAAGAAAGATCAGGTCTGAAAATAGTTATTGATAACAGCAATGTTCCTCAAAGTCCAGGATGGAATTATATGAAGAACATAGTTTATAAAGAGATTTTTCATAACATGGGATAATTTCAATATAATATATCCATTTCATATTGCTTTTCTATACTTGCATTTGACATCTTTCAGTATAAAATTTTAGAATCATTATCTTTGTAAAACCTTAATTTTAATTAATAGCAGAACTGATATGCTTCCTTTCTATAGTTATTTGTTATCCTTGGGAATATTAAGCCTCATAGATTATTTAGTCTCATAGATTATTTAGTCTCCCCTCTTATTGTCTTCCCATTTAAGTATTATGACCATGCTTCCTCGGCTTGGACTAAAGATAATAACCCCACCAAAAATGGCTCATTTGTTTACTTTGACTTTTATTGTAGAAGTTATTTACTTTCTTTTAGATTGGAGATGGGTATTCATATGTGGAAGATTTGATCTTGAAAGTTATGTGTTCTTGGTGGAAACTAAAATGGAGCATTGGTGTTTTTGTTGCAAGTTTTGGGTACCATTAAACTCTGCTACATGAACGACGACACCCAAGCGAGCAATCGATGTAAGACAAAAACTGTAGTAAGATTGCACCATTTAAAAGAATATGAAGTTTAAGAAATAGTTTCTTTTACCTGTCATTATCTTAAGAAACTTTGATGTAAGAACGACGACAACACAAGCAAACAACTAATGGAACAGAAAAACCATACAAAGATTACAATAGGATCAGATTTACTTGCAAAATCTAAAGAGTATTTATAGCAAACTTCTTTTCAACAAAGTAATCAAAATGTTCTTTAATCAAATTCTCAATTATTTGGAGTTGAAGTTGCTGTATCAACAACAAATAAACAAGCAGAATGCATGACAGACCAAGCACTTGCAACTAATATTGGAGAGCAACCCATGGATAGAATCAGCTACATTAGAGTTGAAGAGCATGAAATGAGAGGTACAATCTAACTATTTTATGTGCGATGCTTAATCTAACTGTTTTCTTTTTTTATTTTTATTTTTATTTATGAAGGTGATGTATTTATTTTTTATGATGCATATAGAGACCCCCTTATAGAAAGGAATACTCTGTAAAACAGCTACTTCATCCATTGCCAAAACCTGTTTTATAAACAGCTACTTCCCATTTATTGCCACAAACACCATGAAGGGAAACAGTTGGTTTATCACTAAGAAGTTCATCATAAATTTCTTTTAGAATACTCTGTAAAACCATAAATAAAAAAGCTAAAATAAAGATGAATATTATTAAATTGAATTAATAATGGTATTCTAAACAATTATTAACAAATAAAAAACAAGAAAGATAGACGGAAAATAAGAAAAAAATATCATTTTTGTTGTACAATCTTTGAATACATATGCTAAGAAGCCAAATGGTAGCTTATCATCCATCGGATTACTCATCTTTAGAATTGGAAGGCTCAAGAGATTAACAAAAATTGATTAACAAAAGCTTGATTAAATTGAGAACTAATTAATAAACTTATAAAACAAAGGTTAAACTGTTATAAACTATTTTTGAAGGTTCTGGAATTAGCACTAATCTCATCCAATACCCCACGTTAAAATAAAACTACTCAATGAAGTAGGTCAATAAAAGTAACTTCTTCTATTTCAAATTTGAAAATGATAACTATTATTTATTCTTAACCTAAATAATTTTGAACATCAAAAATCAAATTTTGCACACCAAAAATCAAATTTTGCTGAAGAAAAAGTAACAAAAATGAGTTTAGAGAGCAACAGCAATAGCAGAACTTAGTAGACTTCCTAACGAAAGCTTGATTAACCTGTTTGATTTAGTAGATTTTCTTATCACCTTAGCCGAACCACTAGTGGAAATGGTTAAGTAAAATATTAGCACTCTTGGGAAGAATAAGTGGGAAGAAATTACAAAGAAGAACAATGATGTTACTTTCATTTTGAAAGGAGACTACATTATTAAGAATATTGACGCTAAATCACAAAAAAAATATATTGAAGAAGTATTTATTGAAATAGAAAATTATCCGAAAGTCTGATAATGGAAGTGGATAAGTTCAAAATGACTATCAATTTTGATAGGATTATCATGTGTATTTATTTAACTTTTAAATATAAGATAATTAGTATACGTTGTTTATTTAATTAGATAATTAATATTTATTATTTATTTATTTAGATAATTAATATCTATTATTTATTTAATTAAGGTTTAGTTTATTAAGAACAATTTGGTATATTTCTAAAATTCATTTAAAACCATTTATAAATATTTAGTCTTTTGAAAATTTAAAATAGTTATTTATACACTTCAATGATTAAAATTTAATTATTAAATAAAATATTTCAGCATTGCCTTACTAATGATTTTACTGATAATTATCCCTTCCGTTTGGTGGCGACACCAAAATTATGTGTCAACTTCTGGATGCTTAGCCTTTTCGTTTGGTGTCGACATCGAAATTATGTGTCAACATTGCGTTCGTGTCGGATTCTAGATGCTTAGCTCTTCCATTTGGTGTCGATACCAAATTATGTGTCAACACCGCGTTTGTGTCGGATTCTAGATGCTCAGCTCTTCCATTTGGTGTCGATACCAAGTTATGTGTCAACACCACGTCCGTGTCAAGTCTCTATCCAACATTGAAGCTAAATCAATTCTAAAACCTATTTTATATTTTCATGCTTGATTCCTTAATAGACATAGATTTATTTTCACGTATGGTTTTTTTTTTCTTTTTTCAGTAAAATAAAATAAATAATTTTTAATATATACCTTAAAAATGGTATTCTTTTATCATAAATAGATATAAAAAATAAAAATTTAGTAGAAATCCACAAAAAAATAACTTGATTTAGTCTAGAAGAATTTTGCACAAACTTAAAAAAATTACAAAATACTCATAGTAGATAAATAGGTATAACTATATACCTAAACAAAATATAGTTTAAACAAAAAAAGAAAGGTTGAATACTCTAAGCTAAATGTAATTGATCCTCAAACAACTCCATTCAAAGTTGGTATTTTGAGTTTTTTTTCTTCATTTTTGTCTCCAAAATCTTAAATTTTTCTTTAAAAAATATAGACCTTCTTCATTTTCTAAATATAAAATACAAAACTCAAATTTAAGTTCCTTTAAACTGTCAAATAATTTTAACATCAAATATATATATATATTGTAAAAGGCAACAAATATACATATTGAAAATATATTTTGAACCTCCTCAACATTTTTACCATTAAAACCAATCCAACTCACACTTTTATTTGCATCTTAAGATTAAGAGACATCAATTATATAAAACTAAAGCAAACAATTATAAATCTTTCAAACAAATGTAAATAAAATCTAAATAATAATATAAATTAATAAAATTATATTTTAATATAAAAAATTTACCATTATCAACCTCTCTCATAATTTTGGTTTAATAACACGGTCTTAAAAATATAAATCAAAGTAGTTAATAAAAGGAAAAGAAAAAATATTAAAAACTGTAATATTTAAAACCAAACTGAAGAAATCAAAAATAGGAGAATCAAAGTGTCAATTGATGAAAGACGAGAGACCAGACAGTTTTCCAATGAAGCAACAAATTGCATTTTGGTCCAAAATCTCCGACACCAACTCTGTGTCCGCTCTACAGTGAAGGTGTCAGTACTTCCTTTGAAGTGTCGACACCCTGAGCGATTTTCAACAAATCGCAGCCCGTCTTCATCTTGGCGGAGGTTCCGGTTCCCTTCTCATTCAATATTCTAAAACCTTATAAATATACTTTCCAGATAAAAATTGATAAGAGCTTTTTGGAGGCTTTTGCCGCTATTTTGGAGCACTCTATAAAACCAAGTTAGAGGTGATAAGCAATATAATTAATAGGTAAATATTATTAAAATATTATCATAAATATTAATAGTAAAAAAATATTAAAATTAAAAAATATATAATTTAGTAAAAATTTTTCAAGTTCAGTTTATTCTATTAATAAATTTGGAATACCAATTCTTTTATTTTTTTCATTAATTATTATTAATTCCTATTTTTATTAAAAAGAATATAACTAACTCACTAAAAAAACATAAAACTCCTTAAATTAATCTAAATTTAGGTATTATTGCCTCTATAAATTATATTTAAACGAAGAAATTAGAAATCACAACAAATGCAAAAGAAATGAAAGGTTAGGTTGTGTTGAGTCTTTATGTTTTGAATTATAATTATATTCTTTAATATTTTAATATTTTTATTTACAAAATTATCAAATACAATAAAAGAAATTCTTATCACAATAAATAATTATAATAATACTCAATCATTACTTTATTTATTAAATCATATAATTAAGAAATCTACAACACATATTAAAATTCAAGATAAACCACCAAAAATAGTACATACAAGGTACAAATATATTTACTCTATTATTATTTTCCTTTTAAATTTAATAGATTTCCTATTACAATTATTTTTTTTTTTCTGCAGAAAAACTCACATGAATAAATCGACCCCCAAAATCTTTTCCAAAGGATAAGAATCATTTGAGCAAGATGTTAAAATTTATATCTATTGAGGTAGAAAAGCTATCATTAAAACTCGGGTAAACTTGAGTAATATATTTTATAGAAAAATTATTATATTTTATAATAATTTTTTTGGGTGCAAATTATATTTTATAATTATAAAAATTACCTTTCGTCATTAAATTGCAGGAGAAAATATTCAACTGTCAAGTACACAATCAAACTACCTAGAAAAACAGCAACGACTAAGATTAAATTTCCATTCAAACTATTCTACATTAGTTATTAATTCAATAAAATTTTTAATAAATTAAAGTTTTGTTAATGTACTCCTTTTTTATAAAATTTTCAATGTATTTTTTAATGTAAAAATAAATAATAAATTTTTAACATAGAATTTTATAAAAATGATTGAAAACCCGCGTGTAGCGCGGTTTGATCACTTGTTATTTGATATGAAGAACCGCGCAGAACCGAGGGTTTGAGTGTGATTTGATCCATTTTGAAAGTTTTCACGAGTAGGGTTTTTGTTATTGAAGCTGGGAAGTTAAAAAGGCTGTTTTTCTTTTTTTCTTAAAAAAAATTTTTCTTTTTCAACGTAATACTTATCGTTGCTAGAGGGAATTTTAAGGCAGTTAATATTTTGGTTAAACCCATAATATGGTCCCTCAACTATTATATGGTCTCCTGATTTGGTTTTTAAATTCAAAAAATTATTGATTTGGTCCTTAAAATTTTTAAATTTGACTATAAGTTGATCTTTCCAGAAAAACAATTGATGTGTTTTATTATTAAGTGACACATAGTTATTAAGTAATAGTTTTTTACTATTAAATAACAGACACGTCAATTATTTTAAATGAAATAATCAACTTAGAGTCAAATTTTAAAACTTTAGAAATTAAATCAGAGATTTTTTTAATTCAAAAACTAAGTAAAAGTCTATACAATAGTTAAGGGGGCAAATTAAGAGTTTAACTTAATATTTTATATAGGAAAAAGAAAAATCAAAATATCTTAACAGTAAAATGTTAAAAATGTCTCGTAATAGTCATATGATGAATTTAATAAAATGAAAGCACACATTATACCTTACATATCATGTGATTATTATTAGATATCCTGATAATTTTAATGACAGGAAGATCTAATTTTCCCTTTTCTCATTTTATATTTTATTTTATAAAATTATCTCCGTATATATTTAGGAAAACATAAAAAAAATTACAGTAATTAAATTGCAAGGATAAGGATAAAAAAATAATTTAGTAAAATGAAAAATAAAATATTGATGACTTTAATAATTTCACTAGTGGCCATAATAATTCTTAATACCCCCTCTATTTTAATTGTTATGAAATTTTAAATAATTTTTAAATTGCTTATATAGAAAGTACATATTTTATAATTTAAATACAATTTAAATTATAAAATATAAACTATTAAATTAAATAAAAAAATCTTTAATATTAAATAACTCACCTATACTTGATAATTAATATAATTTAATTTAATATGATTTAAATTATGCAACACTATTTTTACGCTAAAATATGTATAAAATCAAAAAATTGATACAAAACAATAAACAGACAAAGTAACTTGCTTTCAACTTTTCTACAGTCTAGACAGTTTCTCGAAAAGGAAAAACAAAAATTTTTATTGCCCTTATGGTCAAAAAAGTTTATTTTATTTCCTTCTCCTCACAGCAAGTAATTTTTTTTATAACCTACCAAGTTAACTGGTTCAATAATAATGTTTTTTTTTTTTTAACATAATGTGAATAATATAAGTTAAAGAGTGGGAGAATGATACAGCCTTTTTTTTATGCATTTTAAAATTAAAATTTTCATACAAGACTTCCAATCTAACTTGCTCCAGTAAGATAATTTTTTTTTTTTTAACATAATGTGAATAATATAAGTTAAAGAGTGGGAGAATGATACAGCCTTTTTTTTATGCATTTTAAAATTAAAAAATTACCTTTTTTTTAAACTATAGACAGGAGTTAAGAATGATTTTCACATAGTAATTTCTTACAATAGGCGGCAAAATGCAGATAAAAAAAAGTTTGCAAAAAATTACTTTCATAAGCATAAAATTTTATTGGTATAATTCTAATCTCTTTCTTTCTTCCTTTCTCTCAAACCACTTTTGGTCCCTTAAACGAAAAATAACTTTAAAAATGTTCAAATGCAAATTGTCCCTAAAATTGTTATATTAAAGTAAATTATTCGATAATTGTCCCCAATTT
>BPVZ01000615.1:3372-25984 GCA_020521535.1 Rubroshorea leprosula | reverse complement strand
AAGTTACATGCAAGTCCACAATATTCGGACCGAAAACGGTCTGGATATAGTTTGAGGATGACGCCTGTTGGGAGACGGAACTTTTAAAAGTTACACCCAAGTCCACAATATTCGGACCGAAAACGGTGTGGATATAGTTGCAAGTTTTAAAAGTTGCAGCTCGGTCCTCAATATTTGGACCGATGCCGGTCCGTATATATTTCTGATGCCTCTTTCCGCCACACTTACAGACCGTTGTCGGTTCGTATATATTTTATTATTTTATTATATTATTTTTTTGGGACCAATTTCGGTCCGCTTATTTCAATTTCTCAATAATTGTTTATATTTCTTACTGAAATATCCGGACCGATTTCGGTCCGGATAGTATATATATACGAACCGATTCTACATCGGTCTGTATATTAGACTTATTCGTACCAGGTTTTTTCAGATCAACTATAAGGACCAATGTCGGTTCGGATATATATATTCAAACCGATTTCCTATATATCTGGACCGATATTTCGGTTCGGAAATCCCATTCCTGCAGTAGTGAACCAGAGATGTTTTCCGATGGATTGTTGCGGCTCCCTATTTGCAAGATGTTCTTTGTTGATAATTATGAGTGCGTTTACTGACGTGATTTTCATCTACGTCAGTGATTGAATTACCAAGCCCGGCTTCACCGAGAAACCCATTACAACGTGATTCAAGTGGGCATTTTCTTTCACTGACCTGATTCCCTCTTTTTCTGACATGGTTTCTCGTCGGTGATACAATGAACTCTTGTAGTGTATCATAATCCTTCAAAACTCTAATCACTATTTTTATGTCTCATATTCATGTCTATCTAACAAGAGAGACTTACTCTTAAAATTAGTAAAAACTTTCCAAATCTTCCACTGTATAGGTAATTCCTCAATATTAAAAGAAAAAACCATCATTTCGCTCTAACTCCAAATCATGTGTGATATAATTTTTTTTAAAAAAAATCTCCTACAATGTTCAACTAAATAAACATCCATAAAACTTCCATAGCACTTTAGATCTCTTCTAATAAATCATTGTTTCAATCCTTTTCAAATCCACAAGAATTATATATGTATGACATCAAAATTCACCTAATATATAATCTCAATTCTATGCACACAAATGACCTTGTTCTTGTTGTTCCAAGATATTAGAACTCTTTTATTCCATAATGCTAGAATTATAACATAGAAATTTAATAATCACAAATCCAAGACGAATACAAAATCCGATGTCCTCAATGCTAATTCCAATTTCACTATCAATTGAGGAAAGTTAAAACCCCATAATCACTCAGAAAAGAATACCCATAAGATATTTTCTTACAAATTAAATCCTCAAGAATCTATCTAATCTTTTAATGACAAAACATCCTTCCCTACCAACCATTACCCCATTGAAGGAAATTAGTTATTCAACATCATTTGCTTAGACCACTAAACAAATCCACAAGTTTCCCTATTCAAACCTTGGATGACTATGGGTATCTTCACAATATATCATGCATGAGACCAACATAACACTTCTACAAAATATACTTCCATTATGAATCCTTATCTTTAATCTTTAACCTAAAACATTCTTGTAGAAGAACCATCAAATATAAGACAATCTGTATGGGTAACACTCTCCCCAGAAATGACCATTACAATCCATGGCAAGAATATATTAATATCATAAATAAAACTCCTTCACACAAAGATAATCTAACAAAATCAATAAATTAATTTATGCCTCATCACTAAATTGATTAAAAGAAACACAAGCTCTAAAATCTTACATATTTCTCTTTCAGTGATAAATGCATTTAAAGTTTTAAACTTCTAGGTACAACACCCTGATTAGCATATCCCAAAGGACAATCATTATAATTCCTAATATCAACCATCTCACATCCCCAAACTCCATTGTATATTTACTTTATAGTACAATATGGTTCATCTCCTCAAAACTGCTCCTTACATTTCTCAAACCTCATAACCATTCATCATATTATAAACCATTCTTAAACTACAAAGACACCTACTATCATAATATGTTTAAGATTCTAGTTGTACTTCCTTACCTTGAATCTACTTAATTCAATATATCCTTATGAGATAAAATCACCTTCTCCTTTTAACAATAAGGAAACACATTTGGGTAAAATTTTAAACCAACCTCATTAATAAGTTCTATGTTCCTAGTCTATTATCCAATTAATCAATCATTCTCATACCTTTTTCTCCAATAAATTCATAACATAACCTTTTTTTTTTTTTAAACAGCTATGAACCACTCAAACTTAGTCACATGGGCTAAACATACAAAACGTAAAGATAACTCCAAAAACCATTCCAATTCCAGGTCTAAGATGTTCGAACCATGTAATTATAATTAACTCAACTCAATTGTTTGCAAATCCATCAAGGAAACATTTTATATGTTAAAATTTGTGTCTTCATAAGTCAATCTAATTGATCAAATGATCTTAGACTAATATCAGAAGGTCGAAATTCTCTATAACTTTTTTTTTCTCTCTCTAGATATCATAAAAATCTCGCTAACCAACTCCACATTCTAACAACATTAGAATAGTAAATAGTTCCAAACTAACTTAAAATAATAATAATAATAACTTATATAGACTCCAAATCTTCGTCTGATTCCAACTAGTCTCCCAATATCAACCCAAAAATCACTATTAGAATAATACCACATTTCAATTTCACCAAAATCATATCCACTTTAGCCTAGAAAAGTTCAACTAATTGAAAACTCCAATCTTTGCATTCAACTCCAATTCTTAATGGAAATGTAGAAAAGTCAATGATATAATTCTATGCTTTTATATATATATATATATATATATATAAGGAAACAAGGCTTGGAGGGATTACCTTAATTAAAAGCTAAAGAATGAAGACCCCCTTAACAAGCTCTCAATTCACTTTCTATTTAAGTCAAATTGCAACTTTTCATATTGTGTATAAAACCGCCTTCAAGTAATCTATACCATTCTTAATACTCAACCAAGTTGCAATATAGACAATTTTATGGGAGTGGACTTCCAATACTTCCAAATAACTAAATTCTTTTTTACTAAGAATAAAAAATTCACTATCTTCTAATGGTAATCCTAATTAGCATAAGCTTCATTAATCAAGTCTATAACCAAGATGATGGTGAAGTAATGGATAGCAAGGATGACGAATTCTAAGAGAAGTATCATCTCACATATACTCGATTAGTCACTTACCCCTAATAGGGGTGCCAACATGTAATCTATATTCTAAATTATCAACAAGTTACCGAAAATACATGCAAGACTAATGATGCATTGATGTCCCATTACTATACAGATCCCTACTCTTGCTCACCATGTGTCTAGGCTTAGGACCCTAAACTTGGCCCAAAAGATTTCAACCTAAGCTTTGATACCACAAAATTTATCATGCCCCAACCCATAAGTTTGAGCATAACAAACGCCACACATCTATAGGGTAACCTTATAAATGTGTAAGGCCATCCACCAGTATATCAATACAATCTCCCATAAAGTTCTAATGTAGCCGAACGACTTAAAAATAAACAATTCCATTAACAAATCTTAATAGTCTCCAAATAACAAGATCAAATCCCTTAACCAAAATATAAGGTGATTAACATCTTATTCCATAAAATCAAATAAGCTTCCAATTGAGCTATTGCTAAATTCTTGCTCATTTATTCTAACAATCTCTCAATTCCCATACAAAACCCCATGCTCATACTTCTCTAAAATGAGATGAAATTTTGAAAACGTAAGTTTAAGAACTCTATAAGTAGTATACCCATCCATCTCAACCAATCATAAAAATTTAAAACTAAATTTTTTTATTGAAAATGAAACGATATAAAAATACAATTCTTTCCTCAAAACCAGAATCTTTCATTTTTCGTCCCTTATGGTTGTGTAACAATCCACAATCTATGATCAATGATACTCAATCATCAATCCACAATACACGATCCACAATCCACAATTCACAATCCACAATCCACAATCCACAATCCACAATCCACAATCCACAATTCACAATCCATAGATCTCGGGTCTATCGCAATACCAAGAACTCAACCCTCATAATGGTGAACCATATAGCCAGGACAAACAAAAGAAACTGTTCCAAAAATAACCATTTCAATAATATAGGAGAAAAACAAATTAAATTAGCCACCTCCACGTGGCTACAATTTCATCTCAAACTTAAATAAAAATATTATGCTTGGTTTACAAATCATCTCATTCCATCATTAAAAATATTTAATAAAAAGTCATTCTCTCAAAAATAAATAAATAAATAGATGAATAAATCAAAACTGGACAAACCCATTTAAATCTATCAATTTACTTTGAAAAACACTAGAGGATATAACTACTGACCTTAATAATTATCTCTTAAAATGCAATTTCACACAACTACTTGAAACCTAAATGAACATAAAGAATACATAATTCAATTGCCAAGTAAAAGTTATCCTTTGCTTATCAAGCATCTGCATGATAAAATTCCATAACCATGCCACTGTTGTCCCTTCCTTAAACCCAACCATTCCAACATACACTATTAGAAATTAACGACCTTAATAAATAATTTCTCCCTTGAAAATTCCTCACACCACCCAAATTCACAATTTAAAAATCAATTCCAAAACCAAGAGTAAAATCAATTTCTCAACCCATTTTCTTCATTCCAAATTCCTAAATATTTCAAGTTTTAGAAGGTAATTTACCTTGGATTTTAGTCTAGTATGGCAGATCTCTAGAGCAATTTCCCCTTTGTTGGCGAGGGGAAGAAAACGATCCTACTTCCAAAAAAGAACGCAAAAATTGAAATTGCTAGAACTTGAATCTATTTTGGGTTTCTTTTCAAAAAAGAAATATTGCTACTTAGTCCCTAAGCTATTATTATAAGGTTTAGTCCCTGTGTTCCTCATCTCATTATAATTTTAACTCCATATTTAATCCTATCACATATGCACCCTTCAAGAGCTTAAATAATTTATTTAAATATTAAGAAATAAATCCTTGGGTATTACATCCTCTCCCCCTTAAAAGAGTTTAGTCCTCTAAACTTGGCATACCTTGGACATCAAATAGGTATGGATATCTCTCCTGGGCTTCCTCTTCCAACTCCCATGTTGTCTCTCATTGTGTATGGTTACTCCATTAAATCTTAACATAGGGAATGGTACGCCTTCTCAACACTTGCTCCTTCCTATCAACAATGTGAATTGGATGCTCCTCATAAGACAAATCCCCTCTGAGTTGCAATGGAGAATGCTCAACTACATGGCTAGGGTCCAAAACATATTTCCTTAATATGGAGACATGGAAAACATTATGAACTTCCGAAAAATTAGGTGGCAATGTTAATCTATATGCTACCTTTCCAACTTTCTCCAAAATCTCAAAAAGACCAATGAACTGACTAAGTTTTCCTCAGATCCCAAATCTCATGACTCCTCTAGTTGGTGAAACTTTCAAGCAAAACTTTTCTCCCACTTGAAATTCTAAATCACACCTCCTATTATCAACATAACTCTTTTGCCTACTTTGAGCTATATGAAGATGTTCTCTAATTAGTTGTATCTTTTTTATGGTCTGCAGAACAAGTTCTGATCTTAACATTCTTCTTTCTCTTACATCATCCCAACATATTGGAGACCTACATTTCCTGCCATATAAAGCCTCATAAGGCACCCTCTGGATACTTGTCTGATAACTATTATTGTAGGCAAACTCAACTAAAGGCAAATGTTCATCCCAAGCACCTTTCAAATCTAAGACACAAGCTCTCAACATGTCTATGAACAACTCCCGATATTTCTTTTTCATTTCCTCATTCCTCATCCAACTTTTATGTTGTTTCCCTTCTCATTATGGATACCCTACTACAACTTCACAAGAGTTATGCCATGCCTTCTTTATAATTTCCTCTTCAATCATCCTCCTAAAGTAAAGGTAGTCTCATGGTTTTCTAGATTTTCATAAATAACTTATCAATCAATCATAAGACCTTATGGGTACTAGAAATTAGCCTTTGCATAACAACATAAATTAATCCCACTCCAATTCATGATCATAATTTCTAAACTTTGCTAGTCATAAATCAACCAAAATCATTTACCACTATTCAAAGAAATAATTCATCATAATTTTAAACCTCAAACCTTAATTTCACTAAATCTTGTTCGTTAATTCCTCAAAATCACAAGATAAATTAACTGATCAAGATAATAATTCTTCCTAGTTCTTTATCATATTACTCTACCAGTCTATCTATTGACATGCCAATATTGATGTGAAAAAAATCAGCAAACGTAATCAACCTATTAATGATAACCAAATTCACCATCCTTGAAAGAATTACTACCATAATTCCTGATAAGCACCATTTTAAATCATGTCTCCAACTAATTTTTAGCCTTCAATTGCACATTTTCTTGCAATATATTTAGATTCTTGTGCAATAATTTGTTCTCTTCATCATAGAATATGTGCTTTTGCTTACAAAAGCGTATCCATTTCTCACTTCAATTTATCTTTCTCTTTAATAGCTTGTGATTCCCTTTCTTTGAAAATGAGATGACTTCCAAGGCACGACCTTGGATCCTTTGTTGAATCATATAAAGTATCAATAAATAAGTATTATTTTGCATTCAAATCAAATGATTGTTTTAACATAAATATTGAAATAAAATTTGTAATGACAACTTGATAAATCTAACATATAAAAATATGAACTCTTCATTTCCAAAACTACTTATAGAATTGAAGTTATTCAACTTTATTAATTACAAATTTTAGCATTTAATAGGTCTTATTCGGTTTCTAATTGTATTTTGATTAGATGAAAT
Source organism: Rubroshorea leprosula (assembly GCA_020521535.1). Lineage (NCBI taxonomy): Eukaryota > Viridiplantae > Streptophyta > Magnoliopsida > Malvales > Dipterocarpaceae > Rubroshorea > Rubroshorea leprosula. The sequence goes on along the minus strand of BPVZ01000615.1, from coordinate 19,090 downwards.
TACATAATTTTAATTGTCAAATGTTATTTATTTTGAAATTTAGGATTATTATGTACTTTTTTTAACACAAGGGTGGGACTCGAACCCCACACCTCTTACATATATGAGATTGGCCTTATCAATGCATGGGTGGCCACTAGGCCGCCGAGGACTTCTCATGTACTTTTCCTTCTTAATTACATCTACAAATGAAAATTGTATGGCTAAATCTTAATTATATGCACCTTAGGCTAAAAAAGTGACATCCTTAATTAGAAATAAGTTAGAACCAAATTTGCAAATTAATTTATCAATACAATGATAATAAAAATAGCGATGGAGAGAGAGAATGCTAGGTTTCGAGCGAGGATTCCGATAGCCAAGAACAATGGTAGTGGGATCAAGCGGTGGCTTCTAGGATATGGAAACCAGTTTATGGGACAGTTTACTACTTATTTCTTCTATGACTTTCCGGTTGATCGTTCTGCTAAGGATTTGTGGTATGGCTTCTGGTCATTTGAGAAAGTAGCTTATGTATATATTCCAGCACACAAGGATCGACAAGGATCTCACTTTGGTTTTGTTCAAATGGCAGCGGTTTCAGATGTCAAGGTAATGGAAAGGAAATTAAACCAAATTTGGCTTGATTCCTATCGTCTCAAGGTGAAACTGGCAAGCAATATGAAAAGTGGAAGGGAGGGTACATCAATGGGATAGAACAAGAAGTTGGAGAACCAATGGGTTCAAAAGGATAAAATTGTGAGTCCAAGGGTAACATATCCACAGGTGGTGGCTAGTAAAATTGTAGTGGTTAAGGAAGTTAAATCCTCTACTAATGGTTCTAGACAAGAAGAGGAGAAGAAAAGGAAGTTACAGAGTCTGCATTTGATAAGGAAGGTATACAGTTAGAGAAGGCAAAAGGGGCGCCAAAGTTGGTGCTAGAATTTTTTCCCATAGAAGATGAGACTGCATGGCTAAAAAAAAGTATGGTGACGATGGTATGTTCATTGGATATGGTGAAGAAAATCCAGAATAGAATGGATGTTGATGGTTTAATGGTGAATGTTTGCCTGGTTAGGGGGACAACAAGTGGTATTATTGGACAATTCAGAGGGTTGCTTAGAAGAGTTTTTGAATGGTAACAAGGAATTGGTGGAGTCTTGGTTTGAATGGATTTAGCCAAGTTTGTCTCCAATATGTTTTCAAAGAATAGAATGGTTTGGTTGTGTTTTACGGTTGTTCCTTTGAAAGCTTGGAGTGAGAGATGTTTTGTAGAATTAGGTGGCTTGATTGGAGAGGTGATTCTTGTTGACGAAGATACAAGAAGTAAATTGTTCCTATGCGAAGGGAGAGTCTTAATTCTACATAAGGATAAGAGTAAACTCCATTCTATCATAACTCTAATGGTGAATGGGAAGGGTTTTCCAATTATGGTGATGAAGCATGAGTGGCGAGTGGACCCGAATTGGTGGTTGGCTAGTGAACGATGGAGTTCGATGATCTCAGAATCTGGTTCAGAATATTCTGATGACAGTTACGGTGAGGCCGATCTTAATGCTGATGGATGTTTGGGTGATGAGGGAGTGACAGATGCCGAGGATTGCACAGTAATGGACGAGGATTCAAATTGGGTTTTAAGAAGGAATGCAAATTTTGAGGAAGGAGATTCAGTGGATGTATTTGAATCTAGTGGGCTGAAGAAACATGGGCTGGTTGAGGGGGAAGTTAGTTAGGCCTAATGGGGTGGGGCTAGAGGCACAGCGAGTTGGAAGAGGATCTAGAAATGGGCTGGTAAAGGATTAGGCTAGTGTTGGCCAGCAAAAACAGCTATCACCGAGAGGAAAAAAATGTAAAAGCTTCGAGGAGTATATGCAGGGGTAAAAGAAACAGAGAAATCGAGGGAGACGGGAACAAGGTGGGTGACAGCCAGAACTCGATTCAGAAGGGAAAGAAAGGTATGCGAACATCAACCAGAAAATCAGCAACTAGAAAATTAGCAACTAGATTCAGAAGGACAGAATACCAACTTGTTTGATAGATGCAGTCAGAACCAGAATAATATGCTTCACCGCCAATTAGAGCTGGAAGGAGGTCAAGGGGCTGTTTGAGATGGGGCAGAGGTTAAGGATTCAATGTCAACAAAATGAAGATGAGGTGATATGAAGGTTGGTGGCTTTAAAGGAAAAGGATGAAGCTAACTTCAAGGGAGTATAATGTCCGGGAGCGACTTGCTGTAGCTGTTTGTGAGGTTTAATTTATTTTATGAAGATTATTTCATTTAATGCTAGGGGTTTGGATAATCTGTTAAAAAGGAAGGGATTCTTAAATTGGTTAAGAAGGAGGATCCTGATTTTCTTTTTCTTCAAGAAACTAAATTAGAAAGGATTGAGGTTTCTATGTGTAGAGCTTTGTGGAATTCAGATGATTTTGGTTGGGTAATGGAAAATTCAGTGGGTAATTCAGGTGGTTTATTGTAAATATAGAATAAGAAGAGGTTTGTTAAAAATAGTGTGTTAGAGAAAGATGGTTTTATTCGGATTTTTGGAGAACGGGTTCAAGAGAAATTAAAGTGCAATTTTGTTAATGTATATGCTCCATGTAAGAGGAAAAGGAAGGTATTATTGTGGAGTGAGATTGGTAAATTAGTATTGGATTGGGGGAGGGGGGGTAGATGGTTGTTAGCTGGGGATTTTAATTCCATACGGAGTTTGGCAAAGAGAAAGGGTAGGATGGGAGAGACGTTGGATATGAATGATTTTAATGAATTTATTGAAGGCACTGGGTTGGTTGATATTAGTTTAATGAATAAAAAGTTCACATGATATAGACCGAATGGAACTTCAATGAGTAGGATTGATAGAGTGTTATTATCTGTTGATATGAGTTTATTAAGTACAGATTGGACTCAAGTTGGTGTTAAAAGATCAATTTCAGATCATTGTGCAATTATTCTGAAGTCACAAAAAATAGATTGGGGACCAAAGCCTTTTTAGGTACTTGATGCTTGTTGACAACATCCAGATTTAAGAGGTTTTTTATGGATAATAGATGGAAGGCGATGAAGGTCGAAGGCTAGGCGGCATTTAGATGCAAGTAGAAGCTGAAATTACTAAAAGAGGAATTGAGAAGTTGGAATATAAGTGTTTTTGGCAATGTGGAAGCTCCATTAGAAAATTTGTCAATGTAGATTGAATTGCTAGATAAAAAAAAGTGAGAAGGTTGAGTTGAATGTGAGTGAGGTGGAACTTAGAATGGAGGGCTTTCATGAGTTGTGGGATATTTTGAAGAAGAGAGAGGTCGTTTGGAAACAAAAATCTCGAAATGCTTGGGTCCACCTTAGGGATGCAAATACGAGTTGTTTTCATAGGTGTGTTCATGCAAGAAGGGCACAAAATGCAATATCAAGTGTATTGTGCGATGAAGGTTGGGTGGAAGAGCCAAATTTAGTGAAAGAGGAGGCTGTTAAGTATTTTAGTATGTTGTTTCAAAATGAACAATGGAGATGACCAGTAATGAGTGGGATTCAATCCAAACGCATTTTGATTACACAAAGGGAGTGGCTGGAAAGGTCTTTTTCCATTGAGGAGATTGAAGAAGCATTGTGTAGGTGTTATGGGTCGAAGGCACCAAGAACAGATGGATTTAATTTTAATTTTATAAAGTTTGCTTGCGGCACATTGAAGGATGATTTTGTAAATTTTATGATGGAGTTTCATCAACATGGGAGGTTAGTCAAAAGCCTAAATTCTTCATTTTTAGCATTAATACCTAAAAAATTAAATCCAATGCACTTTAAGGAGTATCAGCCTATCAGTTTAATTGGTTGTTTGTACAAGCTATTAGCAAAGGTTTTGGAAAATCGGTTGAAAATGGTAATGGAGAACATTATTAGTGATTCGTAGTCTGCTTTTTTCAAGGACGAAAATTAATAGATAGTGTGTTGATTTTGAATGAGGTTGTGGATGAGGTGAAGAGAAGGAAATAGGAAAGCTTTATATTTAAGGCTGACTTTGAGAAAGCTTATGACTGTGTTGATTGGTCTTTTCTTGATTGAATGATGGATAGAATGGGTTTTGGGATTAAATGGAGAAAGTGGATTCATAAGTGTCTTTCCACAACTCAGCTTTCTATTTTAATTAATGGACACCCGACTAAGGAATTTTTGGTGACCAAATGTCTTTGTCAAGAGGATCCTTTGTCTCCTTTTTTGTTTTTGTTAGTTGGTGAAAGGTTGTGTGGCCTTGTGAAAAATGCTATGGATGAGGGAATTTTGAGAGGAGTGGAAGTTGAGAGTGGTGGTATGGTTTTGTCTTTATTACAATTTGTTGATGATACTATTTTTTGTGGGGAAGGCAAATGTAGAAAAGTTGGGAGTAGTGAAGGCAATTCTGCATTGGTTTGAATTGATTTCTAGGTTACGTATAAATTTTCATAAGAGCCATTTGTATGGATTTAATGTTTTAGAAGGGTGGTTAAAAGGTGCAGCTGATGTTTTATATTGTGGAATAGGCAAGGTGCCTTTTATTTTCCTCAAGTTACCAGTTGGAGGGAGTTCGGGGAGGGAAAAATTTTGGGAATTTGTGTTGGACCGTTTTCGAGTTAAGCTTGTCACTTGGAAAAGCCCTTTGTTGTCCTTTGGAGGTTGGATCACCTTAATCAACTTGATACTTTCTACTCTTCCTATTTTTTATTTGTCATTATTTAAGATTCCTAACTTTGTTCTTCATGAGTTGATTAAAATTCAAAGGAACTTTTTTTGGGGGGTGCTAGTTTGGAAAGAAAAAATTGTATGGATTAGTTGGGCTAATATGTGTGTGGATAAGGAGTGAGAGGGGCTAGGAGTGGTAGATTTGGAGAGGAGGAATTGGGCATTATTGGGTAAATGGTGGTTTCGGTTAGGTGATGGAACAGAGGATTTATGGAAGAAAGTGATTTGGGAGAAGTATTATGGGGGTAGGAACGAGGTTGATATTCTTGCTTTTTGATCTTTAAGTATGTCTTGTGTGTGGAGGGATATTGTCAGTATTGGTAATGGGTCTGAAAGGTTGCAATTAATGTTAGCAAAGGGTTTCAAATGGGAAGTTGGGGATGGAAGTTTTGTGAATTTTTTGGGTGATAAGTGAGTGGGAGATAAATCTTTAAAAACTTTATTTTCCAAGTTATTTGCGTTAGCAATAAATAGGGAGGGGTTGGTGAAGAGTATGGGTTTAAGGAGTGGGGATAATTGGGTATGGGAGTGTAGAAGGAGACCTTGTTGTGTGGGAAGGTTAGGCAGTGAGGAGGAAAAGTTTAGGGAATTGATTAATGGTGTTAAGGTGAGATCGAGTAGAGTTGATTCTTGGAGATGGGTTCATAGTTGTGATGGTTTATATTCTATGAAAGCTGCCTATGTTTTCTTAACACCTTCTAATTGTATTCTTGATAGGAAATGGACTAGGATTATTTGGTGTAAGTCTCCTAAATTAAGTATATTTGGGTGGAGGTTATTTTTGAATAGGTTGGCAACAAAGGAGAATTTGCAGAGGAGAGGGGTTTTATTAGAAGGGTATGTTGGTTATGAGTTTTGTAAAGACCAGGAGGAGAAGCTTCACCATATTTTTTGTGAGTGTTAGGGGACATGATTTGTGTGGATGCAAGTTTTGAGCTGGTGGGGTTTGCAAGGTGTTTTGCCAAATGACATTTTTGGGATGGCAGAATCTGTGCTGCTTGGTATAGGTGGGGGATGTGTGCAAGAATTGGGAGCTTTCATCTTTTTAGTTGTTGCTTGGTTTCTTTGGTGGTGGAGGAATATAAAAGTGTTTCGAACAAATTTGAGGTCTGAGGTGGTAATGTTGGAATTAATTCAGAATAAATATTTTTTATGGTTAAAAAATAAAGAGAATGGTTGTGTGTTCACTTATCAAGACTGGGTATCATGGACTGTAAAGAAGCTATTGTTCAACATTGCAATAATTTGAGAAGATACAAGTTGCAAAATAAAGCTATGTAATGATTTTATTTCTTATGTTTCTGTAAAAGGACCATATTTGAGCTTTGGTGTTAGAGTTGTATTGTGATTTGGAGTATTCCTTATACTCCTTCAATAATATTTTTTTGTTGGTTTTGTTGATAAAAAAAAAAATATCCATACAATGGTAATGTTAGCTAACAAAGGAAAAAATTATTCATTTCGATTATAAAAATTAAAATCATAGTAATGTAATGGAACATATTTTAGGCAAAAATAAATGAGTATTTATAGGGCGATTTTTTGTTCTGTTACAATTTAAGGGTATATTACTATAGAACATATGGCCCACTTATAAGGCCCACGAAATTTGTCAAAACATATTGTCCATGTTGGCAACACAGATAGCAAGGATTTGGCAACGTGGCAATCACATAGCAAATGGCAATTGGTGATAGAATCATATGGTTTAGCCCTCATTTTGAATTTATTTTCATTTACGAAAAAACCCTTCTTAAGCCCCCAAATTTAACCCAAGATTGCATTTAAGCCCCTTTAACTAAAAATGAAGCATAAAAGCCTTCCAATTCTAGAAATGATGCAAAGAAAGCCTTCTCATGCATGGGTGCTTGATAAGTTGAATTTGTATACATATTAATATGGAATTGTTGCCTTGATGTTATTGATATTTGGATGAGTTTTATGAGATTTTATTGAGTTTTACAGGGTTTTCATTCTTTGAGCAGAAAAGGACTTGAATGCATAAAATAGGAGTTTTTGAGATTAATTGAACATCTTTTGAAAGTTGAGGGACTGAATTGCAGGAAGAAGGGCGCCTCTTTGGGACTTCAATGAATGAATCTTGAGGTTTGGGATCTAAGTGCTCATCGTCTGAAAGCTAGAGGACCTGATCTATTATTTCACCATTGAAGAAATTGCAAAAGGAGTCGTCAAACTCGACAGAAGTGTAGTGTCGACACATAATCTGGGTATCGACACCGCGTTAATAGTACAGAATCAAACTTTCTGTTTCTCTTTTTTGTCGACACCATGCGTTCAACATCCAAATTTCAACTTTTCTATTCTACTTTAAGTCCTACTTCTATTCCAACTAGGGTTTCTAAAATCCTATAAATACCCATCCAAATTCAGAATTAAGAAAGCTTGGTGGAGGCTAGTGGCAGCTCTCTTTTGGGCATTCTTGAAGATCAAGAGAGAGGATTCAACAATAGGAGATCAAGGATTGCAATTTTCTCAAATTGAGTTTTATTCCTCCTTGTTTTTTTTATGTACATAACTATGATTTTAGATTTTATTATTTTTATTATGAACTGATTTATTCTACTAGGGCTACGATGTAGTCTAATTAGTTCAATATAGATTTTGTGATTTTACGCTTTCAATTAAAGTTATTTGCATGAGGAGTTTATATTATTGAACTTAATGCATTAGAAGCCTAATCACCTTTCGATTAATGTAGTGATTTATGTATGAACTTAAGAAAGAATTGCATAAATTAAACCAATAATAATATAAATCGTGTGTTAGACTATGAGACTGAGAGGTAATTAGCTCACATGTGGTAGTGGAAGAAGAGAAGATAATTAGGAGCTCCCCCTTCTTTAGCTAGTGGTTTCAATAGAATTTAATGCCCATTAGTTTGTTTAAAATTACATAGAGATATGATTAATTTAACAAAAAGTGAAGGATTAACTTGACTTGAGAAAGCTAATTAATTAATTTAGGAAAATCCGTCATCACATGCAATAACACTCAACAAATTAGCATATTAATCTAGAATTTATATTGATTGATTATGGTAAAATCAAAGCCTTGGTACCTCATATCTTGGTTAGGTTTAATTTAATTGTTATTTTCCTTTTATTATTTTTTAGTTAAACTTTCTTCTTTTTCGATAGTTCAAATAAATTTAGATTAATTATTTTGGTACTTAATTAGACACAATTCTCATGGGTTCGACACTCTCTTATCATTATATTACTTGGAGTGACTAGTTCACTTGTTAGGGCGATTTTAGTGCATCAGTGCTCATGCGTTCAAGTTGATATTTACATGATATACAGTTTGGCCCATGTGTGAGACAAGCTTATTTGCATCGTTAATAAAGTTCGAGAGCTTATCTGCTTTGTGTTTAGTTCAAGGGCTTATATACTATTTTATGGTAACATTGTGGCATAAGAAGGGTTTTTGCCTCTCTAAAAATGACAAAACAATATTTCTTGTTTAATATCACCTTCAAAGCATTAATAGGCATGAATGAGAAGGCATTATAATTAACCTTAGTCAAGTTGGAGAGCTTAAGTGCTTCTTTTTTAGGTAAGGGGGTTAAATGCTATTTTGGGGGTAAGTTTGATGGCTTAATGATGGTGTTCGCATTTGTATTTCAGTGAAAAGATGAGTTTCCATAATGGTAAGAGAGAGTAATATCAAGGGTTCAACCTTTTATAAATTTTTAACATATGGGCCTGCCCTTGAGTTTTTGCCCAGGTCATTCTTGCGTCCTCAGCTGGGATATAGGGATAAACATTTAATGGTAGCTTGAGGAATGGATACTCACATGTCAATCCTACATATTTGGCCGACTCCTACATGGGCATTTCATAAGTCCTTTGTCCCAATCTATGTGTAGGAAAAGGCAGTCTGCTAGTTCATTAAATTCCACGGTGCGTCATCGTGTGGTAGAGCATATTCAGCAATATGTTTTTTTCCTCCATTGGTGTATGTCTAACATTGGAGTCCACTAGTCGAAAAAAACATTCTATTTTACTATTTTCGAATGTTCAGGAATTGAACTCTTAGCTCCTTTCTGCTCGACATTTGGTACAACAACATCAGTCCATGCACCTGCATCAATGCAATTATATTACAATAAAAAAAGAGCAACTTCATCCCCTACACCCATGCAATTTGGGCTTAGTAGGGTTGGAATTTTTATAATGCATTTATTCATATTCAATGACAGTGTGTTTACAAATAATGTTGCACTAGGATATATTTTGGGAAATGGGGTTTTTTTAATCATGAACTAAATTTTAAATAATAGAATTGATGTTTTTACATATACGTTTGTGATATATATTTAAATTAGTTTGAGTGACAATGTAGAAAAAGGGAAAAAAAAAATCTCTTCTTTTTATGATCATTTTCTGAGTGCTAAAGTCAAAATTTTAATACTTGCAAATGAAATATTCAAATATTTTCAAAAGAAATGATTATATTTGGAAAACTGAGTATAATACCTTAACATATTAAAAAGAAAAAAATAATCAAATTGGTTACTTGTGTCAGTATTTTCAGTTTAATTCACCCAAATCATCAATTTTTCCTTAGTTCAACTTCATTATATAAGCCGAAATGGAATAAATTTGCTACAATGAACTTGTTAATTAACATATTTTATTATGAATTTTATTAGACCAAAATAATAAATCATTTGACCTATGTCTACTTTTTAAATTATATTCTTCATAATTTACTTAATATTAAAGCACATTGTTAACAATGCTTCTTTTAAATACAATTTACTTCTAGTCAAATTTAATCACTTTAACCGAAATCATAAAATCCAATCGGCCAAACCGAGATTTTAGAAATTAAACACCAATTTGTCTTTCAATTTAATTGGAATAGACAGCACCAAACCCCTATCAACTGTCATCTATTTGAGCATTAAAGGCTCAAGGCACATGGTATTCATTTTCCCCTTATATTATTTAGGACATGTGGTTGGTTTACTTCATGTTCCATAAAATTGATTTGTCCCTGGGTTTGTTTCCTATTTCAAGTTGGGAAGCATTAGAACCTTTTTCCTCCTTTTAGAAAAGAACATATTTCGGTTTGTTGTGTTGCTATAGACAGTCGCCAATTGCACTTGCCAACAAACACTTTGATATTAGTTTCAATTTTTTAGGGTTTTTTATAATCACTGATATTTTTCGGGCCACATTTTTGTATGGGTTAAATAGAAGTGTACTCCTTACACTTTGTGAAAATATTCATTAACGTCCCTCTACTAAGGAAATGTTCACTATCATCCCTCTACTTTACTTACAATATAAATGTCATCTCTTTACTACAATTTTTTTTTGTTCAATGTCACCCTTAATTGGATGCCATCCATATTTCCCTTAAGTTTGACTACTAATTGCCTACCGGTCAAACATTTGACATATGTTTATTAAAATGTTGTCCACATAATGGGACAAGTTGGACTAACTTATTTCCCAAAAATATGCATTTAACCTTTTGCCTTAATAGGTTTATACTTTTTACACCCTTACATTATAGTATGAAGATTTTATCCTCTATAGTAACAAAATCCATTAATTCTATTGAAACGAGAATGCAAAATTTATAGGACTAATCCTCAAATATTAAAAATAGAATAACATTGTATAAAATTTTCTAAATTAAAAAATTTATTAACTCTAAAATAAATACTACATGATTTTGTCACCTACACGAGAATAATAGTAGATTTATACAATTAAATCGAGTGATTCACTCCATTTAAAGAAAGATATCTTACTAACATTAACAAAAATTTGTTGGGTTTATTTTTCTAGTTTCTTGAATTCTTTATCTTAATTCAGATAATAATAATGAAATTTATATATATCTCTATATTTTTTCCATATTATCATGACATGGGTTAAAACTATTAATCTATAGTCAAACCTAGTTGGGAATATGGTACTTGAACAGAGAAAAGAAGTAATTGTTTTGTAACAGCTGAAACGTTGTTGTAATTAGTAACAACTACAACGAACCAAATTAAGGATTTCTAAATGAAATGAGTTTGAATTACACCCATTTGCTATCTACCTATTATGGCCCTAATCTTTGTTAACTAAATGGACACTTCAGGAAGATTAGTTAGCTGACTTAGGAGTTCATTTTCCAGTTAACTTTTCCTTGTCATGCCTAAACCACATTAACAGCAATTCTAAGAACCGCTTCACCAAATTGAAGTGCAAAAGGGTAAGGCGGTGTAGATAGTGCATCTAGCAAGATCCATCTGTTAAACCCTAAAATGGTTAAATGGACATTAGAAACCTAAAATGTTAACACACAGAAGCATAGGAAACAGTTTAAACATTCATATGGCAGTTCATATACATACATAAAAAGGTTTTATAATATATACTAAATTTCAAGAACAAACATAATTAAAGTGTCTAGAGGTCAGGAACAAAAATTTCTAAACCTGAGTCAGACAGAACACAAACTTTTCATAAATTGGTGGTGATCCATTCACACATCCTTCCCCCTATGTCCAAGCACCCAAACTTTATATCACTTAAACAAATTAGATCCACTTTAGTAGAGAAGTGCCACCTAAGCATACAAAATATGCATGACAGTGAAGCGATCAAACAAGTCAAACAACTATAAAAACAAGTAATAGGGTATGGAGCAATTTTCATTGAAACGTACATAAACTCAATTAAAATGTAAGAAAACCCAATAAAGCCTTGTAGAGTCAGTGAAATTTGGAATTTAAATCGGTTTGTTACAGAATATTCTCCCTTGATTATGTCCACATTGCTATGATTATATTCAAATTATAATTGATTGACATAATTAGATTAATTGATTTTGTACCACAGAATATTCTCTTGTACAGGCCTATAAATAGGCACTTTGTATATTCAAATGAATCAAAAAAAGTATTTTCTTCATATTTTTCTCTCCTGCTTATTTCCTCACATGGTATCAGAGCTTTCTAAGCTCTTTATCGTCTTTCGTTCTTCTTGAGGTTTTGTGCCTCTAATTCTTCTTCATATTTTTTGTGCCAGCAAGCATCGCATGTTCCAGCCATATATCGGTTCTCGATTTTACTACTGTTTCTTCTACTAGTTTTCTCTGATCTTTCATAGAGATTTTCTGGAGTTGCAAATCAGCCATATATCAGCCGAAATTATTACTGTGCAGATGTTTGCCATCCGAAATTGCTTCCATTTTTTTTCGAAGTTCCACTTTGACTTGGTGTTTTGCTTGGTCAGATTTTCTTTTATTTATAGCATTTTTTTTATTATTATCATGGAGAAATCTGATATTTCCCAGCCAATTTCAACCATTTTAAATGGCTCAAATTACATACTTTGGGCTCAAAGTATGAGCAGTTTCTTGAAGGGTCGGAAATTATGGCGGTATACTATTGGTGACATTACACTTCCACAGAAAGTTACTGATGAGACAGATAAGAAGTATGTTGACTGTCTGGAGGATTGGGATAGCAAAAATCATCAAATCATCACTTAGTTTCATAACACCTCAATTCCTTCCATTCATCTTCAGTTTGGACGGTATGAAACAGCTAACGAAGTGTGGGATTTGCTTGCAACCAGGTATACCACTTCTGATTTATCGAGTCAATATCAATTGTGGGAAGAGTTACACAATTTGAAACAAAAACGTGGAGAGTCCATTACTAGTTTTTATGCTAAGATAGAGGCTATTTGGGATCAGCTTGCTCTCTCAGAACCAACCTTCAATGACACTGTTGATATTGGGAACTACATTGAGTATCGTGATAAAATGAGGTTAATTCAATTTCTTATGGCACTTATTGATGATTTTGAACCATGCAAAGCCTCTTTATTGCATCAGTCTCCTTTACCTACCTTGGATAGTGCTCTCTTACAATTATTATCTGATGAAACTCATCTGGGCTTACTTAAGCCTTAACGAGATACTACTCTGGCTGCAACTATCAACAAGTTTCCTTCAAGTAAGAGAGGACAGAAGTATTGCCGGCACTGTAACAAGTACAGACATGCTATATATGACTGCAGTTTGGTAAAATGTCATAAATGCAAGCAGAAAGGCCATATTACGCCTAATTGTACTATTCAAAGATCTGATCAGTGGAAGACCCAATCAAAGCCTGATCAATCTTCCAAGCTTGTGGTTGTTGCAGCTGCTGCCAATGAGGATACCTCAGTCCGTCCTTCGATTGGTAATCTAGAAGCCCTTCTTAGACAGATGATATCATCTTCCTCTACATCTACTGCCTTGCCTACCATCCCAGGTAAAGTTTCGTGGATTTTTGACTTGGGTTGTTGCAATCACATGACTTTAAAGTCTACACTTTTTTCTACTTTAACTCCTAATACCACCACACCTTCTATCCATACTGTTGATGGTTCACAAATGAAAGTTAGCCAATATGGTCAAGTTTCTACTTCTACCCTTACCTTATCAAACACTTTCTTGATACCAAAACTTACTTTGAATCTTATTTCTATGGGAAAACTGTGTGAACTTGGTCTTGAACTAATATTCTCTACTCATGGTTGTCGTGTGCAGGATCCACAGATGGGACAAATTCTTGGGACAGGCCGTAAACTTTGACATTTGTTTGAGCTCACCTCCTTGCACATCCCTTCTAGTTATGTTTCCCAGTTGTGTGCAGTCTCAACATCTTCCTCTGCGCACTTGTGGCATCTTCGTCTAGCTCATGCCTCTATTAGTAAACTTCATCCTTTAATTCAAAATGGGTCTTTAGGTTCTATTAAAGAAGAGTCTTTACATTGTGTCTCGTGTCAAGTTGTTAAACAGCCTGCTTTATCTTTTAATAAAAGTGATTCCATTTCACTTGCACCTTTTGATTTAGTACATTCTGACATATAGGGGCCATCTCCCACTCCTACCATGGGTGGTTCAAAATATTTTGTGTTATTTATTGATGATCATTCTCATTTCACTTGGCTATATTTGATGAAAAAATGCTCAGAATTACCTCAAATTTATCTTGGGTTTGCTAATATGATCAAGACTCAATTCTCTAAAACTATCAAGGTCTTGAGAACTAATAATGCTCTTGAATATCTCGATTCTAAATTTCAGTCTTTTCTTAAAGAGCAGGGCACAATACAACAAAGATCTTGTCCCTATACCTCTCAGCAAAATGGGCGGGTTGAGCGAAAACATCGTCATATTTTGGACTTAATTCGTGCTCTCTTAATTTCCTCTTCGTGTCCTGAGCGTTTTTGGGGTGAAGTTGCACTTACAACTGTCTATGTCATAAATTGAGTCCCCTCTATCGTCACACAAAATAAATCTCCTTATGAGTGTCTTTACGGTATTCTTCCTGCCTATGATCTTCTTAAAATTTTTGGTTGTGCTTATTTTGTTCTTTTACCTTTTCATGAACATCACAAGTTAGAGCCTTGAGCTCGACTTTGTTGTTTTCTAGGGTATAGGATACAACATAAAGGTTATTGTTGTTGGGATCCAATATCACAAAAACTCCATGTCTCTCGTAGGTGTCTTCTTCTCATCAACCTCCTATCTTCACTAATCCATCCCTTGAGTTATTTCCTAATGATGATGTAGGGTCTCCTAATGAGCTTTCAAATGATCAAACTTCCATGGCTCCTATTTTAGAAGATGTCTCTTCTACGGATATTGCACCTGGAACAAATGAGATTGAAAATCCACCAGTTACTTCCTCTTCTAGTCATCTTACGTGGGTAAAAAATCCACCTACATATCTTCAAGATTATCATTGTTTTTCCGCACTCACCTCTTTACATAAAGCTCAGTCATACAAGGAAGCTTCTTTAGATCCTCTATGGCAACAAGCTATGAAAAAGGAATTACAGGCTTTGGAAAAGACAGGTACTTGGGACTTGGTTGATCTTCTTACTGATAAGACTTTTGTTGGATGCAAGTGGGTATACAAGATCAAAACTCGTTTTGATAGATCTGTGGAGCGCTATAAGGCACGTCTGGTGGCAAAGGGTTTTACGTAGGAATATGGCATTGATTTTGAGGAGACCTTTGCTCCTATTGCTCGTCTTACCATAGTACGCAGTTTACTAGCTATTACTGCTGTACATAAATGGAAGCTGTTTCAGATGGATGTGAAGAATGCCTTTCTTAATGGTGATTTGGAAGATGAGGTTTATATGAAACCGCCTCCTAGACTTACTCCTCCTTCGAATAAGGTATGTCGATTGCGACGAGCCTTATATGGTTTAAAGCAGCCTCCTCAAGCTTGGTTTGCAAAATTCAGTTGTACTGTAAGTGAGTTTGGTTTCACCTCTAGTCCACATGATACAGCTTTATTTGTCAGTAAATCTACTCAGGGAATGGTTCTCTTACTCATATATGTTGATGATATGATTATCACTAGAGATGATGCTTCAAAGATTGATGAGCTTAAGCAGTTTCTCAGCCACAGATTTGAGATGAAAGACCTTGGCTCTTTGAGTTATTTTCTGGGACTTGAAGTTACATCCTTACATGATGGTTATCTTCTCTCTCAAATGAAATATGCATAAGATCTCATATATAAAGCCGGTCTCACTGATAATAAGAATGTCTCCACACCTCTTGAACCGAATGTCAAGCTCACACCATTAAATGGTTCTCCACTCCCTGACCCTACTCGTTATCGGTAGTTGGTTGGTAGTTTGGTTTATCTTACTACGACACACCTAGATATAGCATATGCAATTCATGTTGTTAGTCAGTTTATGGCTGCCCTCGCTCCACTCATTATGCTGCTGTACTTCGTATTATTCGCTATGTTAAGGGAATAATATTTCATGGACTTCACTTCTCAGCTCATTCCTCCCTTGTCCTTCGTGCATATTCAAATGCTGATTGGGCTGGTGATCTTACAGATTGAAAATCCACTACTGGCTATTGTCTCTTTCTTGGTAAATCTCTTATTTCATGGCATAGTAAGAAACAAGCTATTCCATCTCGCTCTAGTACTGAGGCTAAATACAGAGCTTTGGGTGACACTACTTCAGAACT
>BPVZ01000612.1:4091-17750 GCA_020521535.1 Rubroshorea leprosula | reverse complement strand
CGCAGAAGTCAACGTTCAACCAAGAAATTTGACCGTTGCCTTCATGTCCTAATAGAGAAACCTACACACATATATCTTCCAATCACTTCTGCAACGAAATGGCGTCTTTCCAAAACGCAGCTAACACACCGTTTCATGTCGAAAAGCCACCTACAGGAATCCTACCAATGCCACCGATTCGCCTCCATAAAAACCCCAAGAAACCGACCGTCACCGGAATCCACTTGTAATTTCCCCAAGAATCTGCAATGGCTTCCGCCGTGACCAAGGAGGAGTTCAATGCGTTCCACAACATCGACCGCACCACGTTCAACAGACTCGTATTCAATCTGCGCCGCGAACCGTTCGAGTCAATGCAGGTCATGGCACTCCTCCTCTGCCTAGAACAGACAGGGCTGGCTCACAACTTGGTGTACCAAACTCTGCAATGGTCTGACACCTTTCTGAACTCTTTAGCCAATGAGGCAGTCCTGTGCTTGCAGTGCGGGGAAAGCGAAGAATTCCCTTTGGCTTTAGAAGGCGTTGAAGTTCCCCTGATTCAGACCATGACAAAAGGCAAGGTTTCTCTCCGGTATTTCTACGATCATCGTCTCCTCATTATTCCTGGGATCGAAAAAAATGTTAACGAAGTTTGTCTGAGAGCATTTGAGGATATAATGGAGCAACTGAAACAGAGAAAGATAGAGGAGACAGGTGTTGAAGACAGGGGAGAACAGGGTATCAATTCCCACTCTCCGCTGATGTATTATTACAGTCCGATGATCCCGCCCGTGGTGCCTCGGACAATGAACTACGGGCCTAGCCTACTCGGATATTTCCATCAGGCACCTGGGTCGAGTATGGTTGGTGGCGATTCTGAATTTGTCTCATTCGATACTTACG
Source organism: Rubroshorea leprosula (assembly GCA_020521535.1). Taxonomy (NCBI): domain Eukaryota; kingdom Viridiplantae; phylum Streptophyta; class Magnoliopsida; order Malvales; family Dipterocarpaceae; genus Rubroshorea; species Rubroshorea leprosula. The sequence goes on along the minus strand of BPVZ01000612.1, from coordinate 16,868 downwards.
ATCTTGCAGTTCAGGGACGGGTTTTGGAAGGCGAAGTGGGGGACGATTTGAGCCCCCTACAGATCAGTAGTACGCCCGGCCATGAGGAGAAGGAGAAAGCAGAAATTCCGGCAGATGATAGGACGATTTTCTTGACATTTTCTAAAGGGTATCCCATTTCAGAGACTGAAGTCAAGGACTTCTTCACCAGGTAAAATGAAGTTAAGAAGAGGTTTTTGATTCCTCTTTGCTTACTTGAATTTGTTGTTTGCTAATTAGAATTTGTGTTCTGTTTGTGAACAGGAAGTTTGGAGATTGCATTGATGAAATTCACATGCAAGAAGTCCCGGAGGAGGAGCAGCCGCTGTATGCAAGACTGGTGGTGCAGCCTTCTTCCTCCCTTGAGAAGATACTAGGCGGTAGAAGCAAAGCCAAATTCTCCATTAATGGGAAGCATGTTTGGGGCCGAAAGTACGTGCCTAAAACCCAAAAGTCGCCGTCAAAATCGCCGCCATCATCCTCGTCGCAACCCGCTCCCCCCACCGCATCTTAGAACCACCTACCAGCTAGGAACTTGTTAGAAGTGTTTGTGGTTTTTGTTCATTTTCATAGGTAATAACTTAGCATTGAAGGCTAAGAAGAATGGTTTAATTAATTATACTTGCAACATAACAATATTACAATTGTTATGGATCTCAGCCATATAAAGTCAGTAATTTTAGTTATCCTTCAAATATCCCTCAACTTATTTCCTTTACATGTCATATGACTTAAAATTATCATTAAATTATATTAAAAAATTAATAGTAAAATATTTTAGTTATAAAATCATTAGCCACAAAATTGTTCGCATATCCTAAAGGACAAAGCAAAAACTTTTTTTTAAAAAAAAAAAACGTTGAAAGTGGGACTTAAATCCCACATCTCCAAACTTAACTTCTATGTGAGAGAGAAAGGGAAATGCCATGTGCACTCAGGAAGAGACAAGCACTCAGGTCCCAATTGGCTCGAGTGCTTTATTTGTTAATGGTACTTACCTGCAAACTCATACGTAAGATATTTGTATTCAATAATGAATATTTTAGTGACAATAAGAGACGAGACAAGATGAACGGAATTTTGAAAAAATGAATGATCGGTAGAACTGGATGAAAATCCCATACTTTTATTTACAACTAAGCAGAATGTACATGTGCAGTCAGTCTTGGTATAGCCGCAAAACCAATTGGTCAATGTCATAAAGACTTCGTAATAAGGTCGTAGAGAGATATGACGATTTCTGCACTAATCAATACAATGATGAGCCACTCCAGAAAATCTGATTTCCTATTTTGAAGAATTTCCTGAAGAAACCGAATGTTATGCTGCAAAGAGATGAAGTTTGGGTGTGAGTTTGAAGAAAATAGTAGTTATGCATACACCTATGAACAAGTGTAGTAACTTGTTTATTAACAAATGTATAGACAACATGAACATTCTCAAAATGCTACCATACCTCCACAAACTTGAGCTTGAAATCAAGACTGGCAAATCTTTGGGTTAATTCAAATTCATCTCTAAGATATTCCCATATTTGAGCATATTTGGCATTTTTCCAAGCAATGTCTGATCTGGAAAAGCAAAAAGAATATTGAATGACTTGGAGTTCTTACACAGTCGAGAAAGGGTAGGAACTCACAGCTCTCCCTTCAACACTGAGTGTGAAATTTACCTCTCAAAAAGTCCTAGCTTAAGAATCACATCAGCAAGATTAGAATTTGCTTTTCCAACTATTTGAAAAAGCTTTTTGCTATCCATGGTAAATGTTCCAGTTTTCTCCATCCCACGGTTTATGTCTGTAAATTCTGCAACCATCCCATCAACCTAAATAGAAAAGGTACTGACAATAACTATCAGGAAAATCTTTGACAGCATAGACACCTTGGAGATGAATAGCCAGATACCTGACGGACATAGTAGTCAAGGGCAATACTTTGACCAAGGACACTACCAATGGTACGGATGCCATCAATATTCAAGAACTGTAACATAATATAGTCCAATCCACCTTGCATCCATGTGTTTAGAGTTGGCATTTCTCTTACTTCATACTCTGCAAAGTACATAACAAATCAACTTCAAATGAAACCTCCTATAATGTGGTCTCTTGAGCAATACTTTCTTACTTGAGGAACCAATAAATCTAAGAACATCAAATAATCTGATAAAAGATAAACATAAACAATCTGGTAGTTTGCTCCAACCATGCATCAAAGAGGCCTTCCGAGTAGAGAGTTATGTTCTAGTGTACTAACAGGAACATTTCAGCTCCCAAAAGTACAGTGACCAGATGGCAACTCTGGTCAAGAAAAATCAAGAAAGGTAATTATGGATATTGATTAAAAATAAAATCTAGATGAAGAGATACAAAGCTTACCATCCTTTCTCATTTCAGGAAGCAATCCTGATGCATGTTTCTCTATGATTTTCAGATAGCCATCAACCTCATGTTCAGGGACATTAAACAAGACTATAGAGCCATACTGAAAAACTACCATGTAACAGCAGTTACTTCCACTGATGGAAGGACCAGTACCCTGAAAAAAGGAACTTAAAACTCCATTAGCAATAAGCATGTTGATGAATAATCTAAGCAGAACTCCAAAAATCTCTGTAAGTTAGGCAATTTGGGAGCACTTAAGTTGTGCTGTCCAGAAAATAAAACCTTTGCTTTGCTTCTAGTAATAGCTCAATAATAGTAGCAAATATGCAGACATTTTTCATGAGAATTCATCATTTTTCCTACTTCAGACTACAATACGATAACAGATAACTAGATGTATAATTACAGGATGTGAAACTACAAATGTTATTGTCTTTATGGAAACAAGAAATTATACTTTTTAGAAACAGGATGTGCATTGGTAGAAAATGTGTCTAAAATCTACTCTACAGTTTGTTAAACCACCAAAATCTCAAAAGCCCCCAAACATAACTAGAAGTACAGGGTAACAAGAATGCAATGAATTAGCACAACCACATTTCTCTAATCCCAAGTTGTTGAGGTATGACAATGCTGCAGCCCAGAATTCATTAATTTCCTTTTAAAATACGTTACAACCTCTCGCATCAAACCAATCACTTAGCTTTTTTCACTGTTCATTCTGTCAAATTGACAAATACAATAAATGGCTAAATGAAGTGCAGAATGAGCTATGACCTATAAAGAAAGAAATGTAAGGACAAGGTGACGTGAACTTACATAGGAATCAGCAAGATTGCCAAACTTAAGAACAATATAATTAGTCATCCGTGATGATGGCGGGATAAAGTTCTGCTTGTTCTGTTCCATTAAGCCTCTCAAATCCACACTACACCATCAAGATATAAATAAATAGATAAACAAGCAAACCAGAATTCAGTATTGCACCCAAAGCAAGATTAAGCTCATATTTTTTTAATGGTGATTACACTTATAGTTGGTTAAATTATTCATTGCTCAATTGCAGTTCAAATTCCCTCCCCCAAGTATCTGCAAATAAGAACAGTTAAAAGTTTACTAATTTTAAAACACGAGAATTCACTGAGAAATTTTAGAAATGAAATGAATTCAAGTTCATATGCATACTAAACACACAGCAAAGTTCCAAAGGGTCTAAGGATATGGGTTCGTCCATGAGGGGATTAGGGTTTTAGCATTTTATGCGCCAATAAGCAATTCACTGAAATCGAAAAAAGGGGGTAGGGGAAAGAGAAACCTGGTGGAGAAAAAAAAAGCTCGAACAGGAATAGAGCGTTTGGCGTTTTCTTCTAACCTCCCGCCACCATCACCATCGCCGTCGCCAATCTCAGAGCACGAAACGGCTTCATTCCACTCCACCGCAGTGTGGTCCTGCTGGGCCGTGGACACCGACGAAATGCACCTGGCGTCCACCCGAGCCCAAACCTGCCCAACATTCCTGATCCCCAAACCCCAAACTACAGTCGTCGGAGACTGAGACAGAGACGTGACATTGAAACGAAGTGACCTCCGGGCAGAAGAAGACGCGAAGGACTTGGGTTTCGGGAGAGAAGAGAAGAAGAGGAGAGGGTAAGTGGCCTGTCCGCTGCAGATTGTACGAACATGGAGCCCAGGCAGCTGACGTATGGAGCGCCACATCCTCCGCTTTCGGATGAAGAAGAACGGGGAACGAAATGGTCGTTCGTCGTAGGTTAATGATAATATGATATACACTCCCCACCGATTTCTTTCTATCTGCGGATTTGGGCTTGCTTGTGCCTAAATGCCTAAAAAAATAATATTTGGGTTTCATTCTACTTTTGGGCCAATAATTTGGGCGGTTCAGAATTTGTGAATCTGATAACAGAATTTTGTTTTACCAAAAGGAGAAGTGCACTGCGCACGGAACTCATACATGATTATTTAATTTTATGGGAAATAGCCATGGAGCTTCAATTAGTTGAATAGCTTGTCCTTGATATGAATTTCATTAATTTTTTTTTTTTTTTAGGAACATAGATATTTGAAGAGATACGTACATATATAATATAAACTAATTAAAATGACTATGTAGCACCACCTCAATAGTTTTGGGTCACACAATTAGCATCCATTGGCTTGCATACTAAATGTGCCATGGCATGTTACAGACCAAATCTTAATAATTTTCTCATATATATTTGTAAGTAATTATTTTTCGAAACGAGGACAAAATTAGAATACATACCAATAGCATTCAAATACATTTTATTTTTTAAAAATAAGAGTTTAGTTTAGTATCCACTTATTAACAAATTTTAATTTGTAATCAATGTTAGTAATTTAAAATCAAATTTCTGTAATATAAAAAAACTAATTATCAATGAACAGAAAAATTACAGTTTATTTTATTTTTCCTGTAAAGGGTATTATAAAAATTCTACGGACTAAAATGCCATTTCTCCATCCATTTACATGGGTCATCAGCAATTCATCTCTGATGGTAATCCAGGACCGATGTGCCACACACATTCTAATTAACACACTATTGATTATAACTTCAGTTCTCAATCCATTTCTTCATATCGATGGATGTAGTGATGTATAACAGTGAACACACTGACCTGTAGATTAAAAGTGAGACGCAATGATGCCACATAACTACATAGGTCATTAGCAATTCATCATATTCCACGATTTTACTAACACTCTTTTGTTATCAACCATAAGGACCACAACCACTGCTACTAGCAAAGCAAGTTAAAGACATTCCTATTCACAGGGATAACAGTAAGAGGTGGGCTTGACCTTCCTGCAGGCACAGCAAAATGTACAATGGATGGAAATTGCTTGCATGCAAGAACGTGACTGTTGAGCATGAGGGAATGGCATAGAAAATGTCAAACCTTCTCCAGTTTGGCATACCCTTTCAAATAATTATGGTGCCTGCCGGTCAAAAATTTCACTCTGTCCGTAAAACTCACCTCTTTCTGCTATAGTAAGTTCCGCCTCCTGAATAACTATGATGCCGATGACGTGATCCACTGTTCCTCCCACTGGCTCCTTCCCACATGTTGCCACGGGCGGAAACTTTGGTACTTCCACTCGGCCAATTCAATGTCTGAGTCCCGAGGCCATTGTTTTCCTCCTCTACCCTATCATTGTATTCCAAGACTAGCCTCTTTATGTCTTGTTTCTCTTCAAATTCAGCTGCTTCTTTCTGTTTTGTGCTCTGAACAAGTGAACAATCCCGAGGAACATACATTTGCTTTGTCTGTTGTTTGTTCCCTCTCTTCACAAGAACTTTAACTTGAACCTCTCTGCTTCCACCAGCCTCCTCATCCAATGCCTCATCACCACTTTCTCCCCCAACCCTACCATGACGATCCTTAGTAGAACCCTCAAACACATTCATTGGTATCATCATGTTTAATGTAGGTCGGCCCCGCAGCTCTTGCTTCCGCTGCTCCATGCTCTCCTGCATTTAGAATTAAAAGTAGGACAACAACAATATCAACACAAATTGAAGGTAAAATTTTTATATGTTGAAGTTATAACAAGCAGCAGCAATTGTGAGAACAAAGTGAGAAAATCTTAAAAAATTAAAGCTTACCTGAACTACAGCCCTGAGTTCCTGGTCAAAATCTTCTACTTCCTGAGGGTCCACCTCTGCCACCTTCTGCCTGACATGAACTTCATCCTCCTCATCTGAAGCTGGTGCACCACCGTCATCCTCGTCTTCATCCTCACTCTCAGATCCATCATCATGGTTCTCATCATCCAATTCATCATCATCATGTCCCTCTGGATCAATGGTGCCACTCCCAGAATCACTATCACTGTCACCAATGTCCTCATTCATTCCATCATTTTCCTCAGAACCATTGGCAATGCTTGGTCCATTGGCTGAGATGGAACTGGATGATTTCCTGGTCGAAGGCTTTTCAGTGTCAGAGTGCTTTTCATTGTTTGTCTTGTCAGTTGAAGCAGTACGTTCATGTTCCTCAAGTTCTACTAAAGCTGCGTTAACTTCTTCAACAGATGAGTACCGAGTCATGTTGTGGCGTAATTCTGCAAATAAGTCCTGCAAATTCTTCACTTCATAAGCTCATCATGTGAAATTATCAAAGGGCGACGTTCTATGATTCTAAAACTAGAATATGCTACCTTTATGACTAACCTGCAAATCAAATTCAATATCCAGTGGTAGGACACCCTTGCTGAGAATATACCTCTGGAAATGTATCAAGAATCTATCAAGTTTTCTCTTGGAAGAGCCCCGGTCAAAGTAATGCCCACATGTCTGAAGAAGTGTAATAACCATCCTGATTCTGAAACAGTCTTCTGGAGGATCAAGAATATCTTGCTAACAATGTAACAAAATATAGAAATTAGACAGGAATAGTTGATTGCTCAAACTCACACAAGACAAGAAACAGTAGTCAGTACAAAACTTCAAATGAATAAACAGACAAAATTGATTTGAGAACAGCATTGCAAACCCTTGTAACCATCCATATAAATAACTTTTGTAAAATAAAATACACACCTCCACTGTGTCATGGCCAAAAACAAGAATCAAATACAGTGTCTCAAAGATAACAGATGAATCCACATGTTCATAGTTGTATAGCTCCCCTAAAAATCGCATATGAGCAATGCGTTTCTGCTGCATCCCATAATCATTCAATTCCAGTCCAACTCTAATCTCTTCCAAAACCTGAAAATAAAAGACACTATTGAAAACTTAACCATATATAGGGTAATGCACCATAAATTCTACACTAGAATTTCTCATCTCTGAAACATCAACTAAAAGAATTGAATTTGCATAAACAAAAATATAAAACCCAAATCCTATAGAATAGCACTTCCAATGAAAACCATTCAGATAATCACAGAAAATGGAACAGAAATGATGAAAGATGCAAACCTCATCGACAACAGCAATTGCAAATTCCTCATGGTGGCGGCTCAAACCAGAAGTGAGGGAAGCAATCAAATGAATCTGACCATACTTTCCTTTGTGAACCTTCATGAAGCACTTTAAGACATATGGTTCACATTCATTCCATGGTAATTTGCGAAGTTGTCTTAGAACATGCTCAATGGAAGACTTATCAAGATCTGAGAATAGCAATTTTCTAATGTACTGCAAAAAAGCAATGCTTAATATTAGAACAGGTACCAGAGATTATTGACATCAATACAAGCAGAGAACTATGAACAGAAAAGAAATCATACCTGCTGAAGTGGGGAACGGACTTTAGAGACTCGTGCAGATCTTTCAGGAGGTTTGCACAGGTAATAAGCATTTTCCACAAGTGTGCTGTGCCGTGGATCCAAGTTTTTGACATTTTTCAAGCGCATTAATATCTCTAACATGTTTGTCATTCTTAAAGTAGTCTCAGGAGAACGATATAGAAAACGGCCACATGTCTCCAGAAGATTGCAAGCAACATCAATATTATGATGAGTGAAATCATCCAAACAAGCCTGAGACAGTTAGCGGAAGTATTTATGGTAAGCTGAAAACATAGGTGAATTCTTATTAATTTTGATAAAAATATTAGTCTAAATCTACAATAATCTTCAAACAAGAATTTAACTGCATGCACATAGAACTAATGAAAAGAAGAGCAAAAAGATGATTATCTAAGTTTTTTCAATTATCCATAATTAGAACTTAAAAGTCTACATATGAACTGGGTGCTTTGCATATACCTTCAGACAACTAAAAACAAGGCCAGGTTGTGCAATCTTGAACTTGCAGAGTTCTCCAATAAATCTAATATTTCTGATCTTTGTTTCAATGTTCATTTGATCCTGCAAGCAATTTCATATTTGATATATAGATAATATACTGATTGAAAAAAAAAAAAAAAAGGACACTAATATACGAACTTACCAATAACAAGGTAACATACCTTTTTATTTATTAAGAAGTTGAACTCTTCCTCCAACATCTGTAAGAGCATGGAAGGGATGTCCTTCATACATGTTGACAAGGTAGATACCATTCGTGAATAGTATGGCAACAATTCCAAAGATGTCCTAGGGACATTAAACAATGCCCTGACAAGCCTTTTGCGATTTGACTTCGAATTTAAATAACAAAACTCAACCTGAAATACCAAATAAACACTAACGTCTTCTGTAGAAGTGCTTAACACTGAACTAAAAAAAGTGGCAAAAGAGGAGGTGTAATTACAGTCAGTTGGTCAATAAGGTCACGGCTCACAGAACCCGGAAGTCTTTGCAGTAAGGCTTCAAGACCTTTGAGTTTCTCCTTTTCACTTTCTGATTTTTTGTCTGAATCTTTTTCCTTCCCTTTTTCCTTGTCTGGGTCCTTAATCTTTTCCTTGTCTTTCTCTTCTCTCTCCTTGCCTTTCTCTATGGTTTTTGGTTCCAGTAAATTGCCAGACTCTGCAGAAACCTCAGTGGTATCTTGGGCAGCCAATGTGCTTTGATCTGCTTCAGAAGCAGGTTCCTTTAAAAATAAAACATTGTTCTATTTCATTAGATGGCCAATTAAAAAAGACATTCTGATAAAAGAATTGAAACACCTTGTGCTTATTAATTTCGACATGGAACAAGGTCCTATTCAGGTTTAGTGCTTGGGTACTAAAATCCAATAAACATCCATGCAATTAAAAACCGTGATGAAACATTAGAAACCCATTGTGTACTGAATACTCTCAAACCAAAATGCCAAATAACAAACAGAAAACACAGGAACCTATCAGCAGTAAAACACACTCCATGAAAATCCTGTGATAAAGTTCACAATTTTAATTACTTACAGTTGGTTGCTCTTGTGTCTTCACAGATTGTTCATTTGCTTTCGGTTCAGCTTCTCCCAATAATACTGCTGGAACAAATGCTCTGAAAAGACCATGTATGGCGTTCTCTTACCAGTTAGACCCTATTTAATCCAGGAAGTCTTTTCTTAGGCAACTGAATATAAACCACAACGAACCTGAGATCCGGTAAGCATTCATAGAAAGCCCTAGTGTCATCATCATCCCATATGGCTTCAAGGGTGGAAGAATCTTTTCCAGAAGTAGATGAAGTATCCTCTCCGCCAGTCACCCTTGTTGTGTGACCATCCTCAGGCATCACTGGTGGCTGCATATCAAGTGCTTCTGCCAAACTGTCATTTACAAACAAGCAGGTGCAGCAAGGACATGGAAGGACAACAACATTACTCACCACTCACGAAGAATTAAATCAACACATGATGATTGACCACATTAATCTAGTTGCCAACACTGTATAAAGAACCCAAGAAATTGCTATTATAAAGCAACTTACGATGAAACATTACGGTACAGATGATCATAAGACTTCCGCAGTTTTTCATAAGAAGAGGCATTTTCTTCATTGAGCTCTCCTTTAGCGTTCAAAATCTTTGCATTTTCTTGCTCCATCTGGCGAAGAGACTGTAAAATATAAACTACAAGTCAACAATTGGAGGCATCAAGAAGAGAAAAGGCAGGAAAGGGATCAAGTTTTTCATCCAACTAAGGATAAACAAATAGGAATAAGAGATAGGTGTAGGACTATAATTTTTGTCATAAAAGAAAACTATAGAAAATTCTGTGAATACTTACAGCATGCTCAGCATGAAGAAGTTCTGTGACGGCATCATGGTATGAGTGAAAAGCCTTCCTGAAAGTCTTCTTCTGATCTGCTGTGATATTAAGGCCCTTAAAAAACTGAACAAATGGCCAGGAGGGAAGTTATATGCTAGATCAGGGGAGGACTCCTTATAAAAATATGCCTATATTGTCAAACAAGGGCCACTAAAACAAGATAGCATCAAACCATAGCTACCCCTCTCAAAGAAAAGGGACACTTTGCTGAAGAAAGCATTAGAAATACTAAATAAAAAGCAATTCGTTGTTCTGAATATCTACCCAAGAAAAAAAAAAAAATCATCATTCTGAATGAAAAACAATAAGAGCTACGCAGGAACTATCCAACATCATCAAGTACATAATCATTTCAAATGTAGAGAAGAAAAGGCATACATCTTCTTGAATCTCTTGACCAGAAAGAGGAAGCCCTAGAAAGAGTCTCCCTTGTCGAGCAAAACTAGCAAGAAGAGTTAAATTTGTCTGAGTAGCATCTCTGTCCTTTAAATGTTCTAAACTTGTAAGATCCTTCATGATATTGATGAAGATTCCACTTTCTTCTATAACTCCAACAAAGAAAAGTTCCAAAAGAAGTTTTAAAGTGCTGCGCTTCTTCATGGCCTTCAAATTTCTGTCTGCATCCAAGTCATCCCCAGATTTTCCAGGGAAAAAGACTTTCAGGAGTCCTTGACTCAAGCTTGGTGAGAAATCTTTGTACCTTTGATGAAGCAAGGAACAGATCTTTGACAAATATACAAGAGTTAGATATGAAACAGGAGGTAGAACTCATAGCAATTATTATCAAATAAATTAAAGCTGCTCTCTCATCACATGGTGCTCAAAGAAATTCTTAATTCAAATCCATAAAGGCTACCTGAACTGCTGCTTGTATGTCTGAAGTTTTAAGCTTGGCATCACAAACAGCAGTAACAGCTTCGCTAACAAATTTGCTAAGGTTCACACTTCGCAACTCCTCCATCAACCCTTCTCTCTGCTCCTCATTTATCTGCTTTAACTTTTTAATAACAGCTGTATTGCGCTTAATGCTGGAATCTAGTGTCCTCAGGAACCCTGAGTCTGGAACCAACAGCAACAGAAAACAGTATTGATATATAAACCAGTACTCCAAAGATCATACCAGGCCCTCACATTAAGATCTTCAACCATGAATTTTCCTATTTACCATTCTTATTTTCTACTCAATTATGATTAAAAAGGAGCTGTGCTTGCTTGAAGCTGTAAAAGGATTATGTCATAAAACGGTAGGGATTTAAAGTGTGATTTATGTTTCCAAATCATGCATATTCATTTAAGACCAGTCACTCCCAAACATTAACAATTTCAAAAACCAGTTGACGACTATTTAGCTTGGAAGACCTCACAATCTAATCAGGTTTACTAACCAGGCCTTTCAGGATTCAAATTGCTTTGACGAAGAGCCATTTTTGCCTCAAATGACTTCTTCATTTCCTCAATACGAGCATTAGCTTCCTGCAAATGTAAAAATAAATAAATATACATACCCGCACACACATAAAATTCATATTGAATCACTGTAAAGCAAAATTTTTTAAGAGCACTGGGCATTCATACACATAGATGCACAAACAAGAATATTAACAGAGCAAATGGCATCACCTCATCATCCTGCTTGCCTTGCTGGTCATTTCCAGTACGGCATTCATCCTCATGGTGATCCATCTAACTATTTATGGTTGCCTATATAATCTCACCACCTGAAAAACAGTATGAATCAAAAAAGAGCTAAATATGATGATTATGCCTTCCTAAAATCAGACATTGGATACCTTAAACCACCAGAACCGAGATATCAACACAAAGAAAACATCAAAACTCGCTCAAAATAAGATGATTATGCTTTCCCTGATAGAGAGGATTTGATTATTTATCTTTTAAATTTTTTTTTTATTTTTTAAATTCATAGCATTATAACGAGTGAAGAAATAGATACAAAACGCACACTGTTCTCACTTCCGAGTTCAATTTCATGAAGAAATCAAAAAACTGATCCACCTTTTCTCCTGGATCTTTCAACTTTCGAAAATACAATACGATACATGAGGAGAAAAAACTCTGAGATGATAGACAGAGAATAAGGGCTTTTACCTGCACCGATACGTCGCCGGCGAAAGAAGGATTACAGTGATGAAGAGAGCAGAGTGACCTATCTCTATCTACTGTGTACAGAAGACGAGAGACGAAGTAGAGGGGAAGAGAGATGAGTGGTATAGTCTTCTGGCGGTGGGTAGAACTCTGGCTGTGGGTAGAACCCGCAAATTAAACCGACTCCGCGAACTGAGACTCTCCGGATTGTATCGCGGGTTAAATTAAACCCGATTGGAAATGTCGGAGTGGAGCCCACTGGGGTTTCAGTGTTTTTTTTTTTTTCCTAAGCCCATCCAGAAATCAGTCCAGGTGAATTGGATTGGAATCGCAACATATCCCTTTTATGAAATTCTCTTCATATTTATTTTTTTATTAATAAATCTAAACTCAAAATTTTGTTTAAATAGAGTGAATTTTTTCAGTAAATCAATGGATATGCTTTCTCTCTTTTAAAATTTAGGCAAACATATTTCACACTTTTTTAAAAGTAAAATCCCATAATTAATATAATATATGAGAAAAATATTTTTTAGAATAAATTGTATTTTCTTATAATTTAAATTTTAAAATTATAAA
>BPVZ01000604.1:10558-22657 GCA_020521535.1 Rubroshorea leprosula | reverse complement strand
TGGTAGTTTTGATTGCTTGCTTTGTGATTTTCTCACTTTAAAACAAGCTTGAACTGTATGTATGCCATTAGCTAATCATTTAAACCAAGTTAATGAGTGATACTAGTACTATTGCCTTTTCTTTTTTGTAGCACTTGTGTATGAAGTAAGTATGAAGACTAAGGGAAAGCCAGGTACTTCTAACAATGCTATTAAAAATGTTGGCTTTGAGATTTAGGACTCATGGAATCAAATGATGTTAAATTTCCTTCTCTCTTAACTTGTAGGTGGTAACTGGTTTTGTTTTTCTTTGTTTCAAGGTATATTATATGCAAATCTCTTTATGGTATTTTAACTCAATTTCCAATTATCATTAAAAATTATCAATTTTTAATCAATTCAACAAATGGTCCCATAGCCTGCACAATGGGGTGGAGATTGCTAATGACTAGAAACAAAAGAAAAGTAGGAATACTATGCACTATATGGAAACTGGTCTTTAATTTATGCCTTTGACTTCCATTATGTGCTATGTCTTTACTTTGGCATAACCTTTATTCTAGCAACAAAAAGCACACAACTAAATTCTGCACATGTCATAATTTAGAGAAGTGGTGCCATGTCTCAAATCAGCTTCTTGGTATTGAAGGTGTTTGGCTCGTTGAACATATATTTTCCTCCATTATTTTGGTTATCAATCATATATCTCATTTCATATTATTAATGTTTTTTCTCCATTAGAGTGAACCAAAACTTGTTGTCTAGTGGAATATGAATGTTCTGGTCTGTGTCTGTACTTGTTCATGCAAGCATATTTTAACTGAAGGTAGTCTCCCATGGATGATCCATAATTTCTTACATTTGCTATAATGCACCATAATTTTTCAAATAATTAGGTAAAGTTCTTAGCAATCAAATTGACTCAAAAGGAAGGAGAGTTGATTTAAGAAAAGTTTGGAGTGAAAAAACTAGCTACAAGGCAAATTTATTCTAGTTATTAGAGCTAAGTAGTGTTATTTTTGTATTTCAAAATCTCTTTGTTTCCAAATATGTTCTTAATTCTATTTGATTTGCGAGTTTAAGCTATAAGTTATTGAAAATTTTCCATTTGACATTTATGTGTGGTTTGTTTTGTTCCCTTAACTCTGTTTGTTGTTTGGCCCTGCATCTTGTTAGTTTAATATTTTGTGTTTTGAAGATTGTCTAAGTACTTTGTTCCATGTTTGATGTTAACTTTTGCAAGAGGTTGAGCGGCTAATAGAGGAGGTTCATCTGGAGGCTAGGAAAGCTAAATTTTATTATATTAGAGTCTTAGACAAGCAAGGCGAATTATCATAATTTACTAAGCTTTGCATTGTTAGTTTTTTCAACTATTAATAGCAGTTTTGCATTTTTCATTTCCAGGTGGAACAAATTTTAAGGGCATCAATTTGCATTTAGGTTTATGAATATGGCTCTTTCGGTACTTTTTGTTCCAAGATAGAATTTGTATCATACTCATTATTGCTTTGGGAGAGACTCTTGGATATAAGATTAAACATTTTTGAATGTTTTAATATATATTAGTATGAGAAATTATGGTTTGTATTGTTGTTGTATTATTTTTTCCTAATCAATATTATAATTTGATTTATCTTTTTGGCAATTTAACTTTTCCAAATGTGATACTATCGTTAAACCTATGACCACCAATAACTAAATAATCTCAATGAATTATTTTGTTAATATAATAATTACTTTCAATGACGGGCGATCTTTGCATTAAAAACAACTAGTGGGTGGTTACTATTTTTTTTATGTTTAACGATGGGATTACCCTTGCTAAAAACTAATTTTGTGGACCTGAACATGAAATTTTAACGACGAGATGGTGTTGAGCTTTAAAAATGGGCAAAATGCCCTCGCCATTGAGAACTTTTAACCACTAAGTATATAATGACGGCCACGATAGGGAAACCAGTCATTATTTCCATTTTAATGACCAAAATTGTTGCTATTAACGATGGTATGTACTCTCGTTAAAGAGTGCTTTGTTGTAGTGCTACAAGCCCTACATATTGGGCTAATAGGTGATAAGAGTTACAAGGAATAAATGTCGACTAAATGAGAGATTATAAGGATAAACTCCTAGTAATTGAGGGATTACAAGGAATCTTATTATCACCATCAAAATGCATGGTATTATGGGGTATTAATCACCATTGTACTTGCATGGAGGTAGTGGAAGTTACACCATTATTTGATGTGTAAATAACATGGGAAGTGAAGAGGTAAGAAGATAAAGAAGGTCAAACATCCACAACGAATTGATACATACATTGATTCATAATAATTTTGAGATTTTTGCAACTTTGAGTACAACACATTAAATGCAACTTCATGCAGAAAGATCATTAAATTTATTATTTAAACACCTCATTCCCACTCCTTTGAAGTTGTGAAGGTGTTAAGTGGCACTGTGTACACCACAATTGTTATTTTTTGGGATGATGCCATGTGTCCTTAATGTAGATGCAATGACCATAGTTTTCCCACACAATTAGGATTTCCAAAGATGATCGATGGCCATGATTTGGTGTGATGTAGTCCATAGTAAGGAGAAATTATGGTGTAATGTATTTTTTCTATGTAGCAAAAGTAGATATTAAATAAACTTTGAGCTTGATATTACTTTGAGTCCAAGTGAGGTTCCACAAAATCAAAAAAGTTATTGATATAGTGCTAAATAGTTTCGTTTAGTTGGGGAAATCAGAAATTATTCCAACCAGCATGATTTTAGGGATTTTTGACAATTAAAATTTTGCTCCTATAAACTGGAATGACATGTGGTAGAAGTCCATTTCGCAAGGAAAGATTCAAAGTTGTTTAGATTTCCTTTGATGCAGTCAAGCTTACATCAAAGCTTGATAATACAATAGTTGGAGAAAACCAAGATCCAATAAGATTTCTAGCCAACAAATTCAATCATGGAAGCCTACGCATACAAGACTTCAAGACTAAATGCAGTAGGCTTGCCTCTCTCATACAAACCAACATTTCAATATGTGTTAGCCCAACGTTAGTTTCATAGATAGTTCTTACAACAACTCTACAACTTCTTGTTAGTGTAGGAGAGGTTCAACTCCCTAAATGGGTTCTTTGTTTTTGTTGTTTATGGTTAAGTTTGCCCTAACAATCAAATTTAACATTGTTGTTCTTCTTTTCCTAGCACTTTTCACATTTCTTCCAATAATTTACATTTTTATCTAGTTGTTTAGCTTTAGTTTCTACTTTATTAGTCAATTTATGTTTATGCCTTTAGTTGTAATTCTTCTTAAAATTTTGAGTTATGTCTGTAGCTAGTTTTTATGTTTCTAGCATCCTTATATCTAAGTTCTACCAGATGATGTAATTTCTAACTTTTCTCATTATTTTTTACATTTCTACTAACAATCTTTATTTTGTCTCTACCAACTTTAGCTTTCATTAATTTCTAGTACTATTTAGTTTAATGTCCTTTCACTACCTTACTTTTATATTATTCTTTATTTTTGTCATGCACTTATTTTCTCTTTTCCTTATTTTTGCCTATTTTAATTAACAATCTAACTTCATTGTGGCTCTAAATATGGGAAGTTCCTAAGATTTTTTTAGGGCAATTATTTTTTAACCTTCATGTAGGAATGTACTCTCATATTTGTTCTAATAGTCTAATCATAGTATTATTGGCACAATCTTTCAATTAAATGGCATCCTTCCATTGATTTTTATATAAGTCATCACACTTGGAAGAAGTGAAGATCATCAAGAATCCTTCTTTTTGGCTTTGAGTAAAGCAAGTGACACACCTAAGCACTTCTTCCACCAGTAACTAAGAGGATAGGATTTTGTAGGAAATAGTTACAAAAATGTAACAATCAAAAATTGAAATGCACATGATTCATGTAGGTAGGGGTGGGGTGACTGGAAATGACATTATTATTTGATCATTCACTACCATACAATAGTATTGTACCAAGCATGTTAGACAAAATCTTGTATCAATCTAGTTCCCTTTGGAAGTTTGAAAGATGGGAGAATTTTTCATAAATCTATTATTTTTGCATTCTTTCTTTTTTGTTTCCATTCTTTTAATCTTTGCCATCTCCAAATTGCTCCTCAATCTTTTTGTAGTCAATAAAACCACCAACAAGCTTCCACCTAGCCTAGCAGCCATTCCTTTCATTGGTAACCTCTTATGGCTAACCTTTAGCTGAACTTCACCCTGTTCTTCAAACTCTACATAGAAAATATGGTCCTATTTTCACTCTACATGTTGGCTTCGAACCCATTATCTTTGTCACATCCCTTTCTTTTTCTCATGAAGCCTTGATTATGAATGGTACCATCTTTGCTAACCGACCTCTACTTTTCCCACTAGAAACTACCTTAGTTGTAACCAACATATCATCAACCTTGCCACCTATAGCCCCACATGGCTTCTCTTTTATCACAATCTCTCCTCCAATATCCTTTAACCTTCTTAGATGAAATCTTTTTCGTGCGCTCATAAGTTAGTCCTAGATATCATCATCAACCACCTTAAATCACAATTTGTTTCCAACTCCAATAACTTTATTGAAGTTAAAGAACATTTCAAGTACGTTATGTTCTACTTGTTGGCTTTCATGTGCTTTGGAGAAAAGCTTGAGGAAAAGAGAGCCAACAACATCAGGGACATTTAATGTTGCATGCTACTTAATTTTGACAAGTTCAACTCCATAAATGTTTTCCTAAGTTTGGGGAAAATCTTTTTTCATAAGAGGTGGGAAGAGCTTTATCAGCTTCGATGAGAGCAAGAAAAGGTGTTGCTACCTTTCATTGGAGAATGAAAGAATTGTGGACAAACAGAAGTGTGAAAATTCTTTTGTGCCCTACATTGACACACTATATGAGCTTCAACTTCCTGAGGAAAAGAGAAAGTTGGAAGAGAGGGAAATGATTACAATGTGCTTCAAGTTTCTGAATGTTGGTATGGACACTACATTAACAGCTTTGGAGTGGACCATGGTGAATTTGGTCAAGTACCCAAGTGCTTAACAAAAGCTATGCATGGAAATCAAGAGGGTTGTTGGAGGTGAATAGCCACGAAGGTAATGTTAGAATTTTACTCTTGCTTTATTCCTCCCAAAATAACTCTTATTTTGATCATACATAGAGAAATAAAGTGAATTATTAAAGGTGAGTTTTAACCTATAGAGTTAAAATGGAAAGAAAAAAATTAAAATAACTTAAAATCTAAAAATGTGAAAGAGACATCTAATCTTAAACAATTTTTATCAAAACAAAATAGTTATTGTCAATGATGTGCTAATTAAAATTAGTAGCAATTGCATTAGTCGCTCTAAGTAATAACGTACTGAATGAAGTATTATTCACACAGAGATTATGATTAAATACCATAAATACCTAATTTTAAAATTATTTGAATAATTAAAAGGAAGGAATTTCTAACTAAAACTAATTAAAAGAAAACAACAATTTAAAATAAAATTCACCAAGATATGAATTAGTAAAGCATCCAATTTCATCACAATCAACCAACATAGGTTTCAGATTATTATGCTTTCAATATATTTACTACTTATGTGATAGTAGAATTTCCTATTATATTTAATATACTTTCTCAAGTTATATTAGATCTATTTTTAGCTATTAACGTATTATATCTATACATGAATTTAAATAAATAAAAATGCATTATGTTTTGTGAAATTCCTTAGTTTATGTAGAAAATCAAGTTCACTTTTCATTAATGCTGCACAAATTAAATTAGACCATATTTGACTTTCATTCAAGTTATAGTGTTTATTATTAAAAACTATTACATAAAATCTCTTATGGTCTCAATTATGCTCTCTATGTCAATTTTAATAGTGATCAAGCATTAAAAGGAATTAAGAACAATAATATATACTCATTATAAAATATATAACAATTTCAAAAAGCATAAAAATCATGAAAATTTATATCAAGTTGATTAGGTTACATCATAACATTAATTGACTAAATTCATTCATAATAAAATATTAAAATTTGAAAACATAATTATATACCAAGAATCCATATCAAAACAAATAATAAAACTCAAAAAAAATTATATTGACTTTCTATCTTTTTTTGCTCATAAATTTTTACCACTTTTAACTTGGTCTCCAAAAATACCCCAAATAGGGTTAGCTACAACCTTTTCAAAAGCTCCAAATATTCTAATTATAATGAGTATTTATATGATTTTTAAAAAAATGTAATTGGAATAAAAGTGGGACTCACATCAAAATATTTATGACTTGGTTGAAAATACCTAAGGTATCGACATCACAAAAAAAGTATTGATACCTTCACTGGACCCATGAAGAAAAAATTGGTGTTGGGGATTTTGGCCTTTGAAGCAATTTTGGTCAAAGAAAAAATGACAATATTAGTCCATAAGTTCTAGTTTTTGACATTTTAATTCCTAGGTGACTGATCTCTTCTATTTGATGATCTTAAAAGTTATGATTTCATCTAATTAAGTCTTATTTTCACAAGAAATAAAAATGATATAAAATCAAATAACATCTCATAACACTCGTTTAATTATCAGTAATATCAAAATAAAAATTCCACGTTAATAGCAATGAAATTTTAACTTCTTTTTTTTTTTTTTTTTGATCGTTCAAATACAATGAAATTTTAACTTGTCATATAGAGATCGTGTGACTTTATTTTGGCATATCTATTTTGAAGACAAAAGCTTACTTTTAGCCTTTTACCTTACTAGATTTGTAGATTTTAGCTCATCACCTTATATTATAATATTTCTAGCTCTCATCTATTAGAATTAAAGAAAATAGCCCTTACTTATAACATTTTGTTAGTTCTATTAGTTGACTGTTAACTTTATTAACTGACTATTAGTTGATTACTAGCTAGAAAAACCTACTTTCAACTGTCAGTTAACAGAATTATTTTATTAACTGACTGTTAACTCTATTAGTTAACTATTAATTGACTATTAAGTGGTAAGAATCTATTTCAGCTTATAGAATTAACAGTTAGCTAGTAGAGTTAACAATCAGTTAACAGAATTAACGAAATATTATAAAATGAGTGTTATTTTCTTCAATTCTAATAGGTGAGAGGTTAAAAGTATCGTAACGTAAGATGAAGAGCTAAAACCTACAAATCTAGTAAGGTAAAGGGCTAAAACTAGGTTTTTACCCATTTTGAATAGCCTTAGTTGATAATAGATATTTGATAATTGATATTTGTTATTATTTTTTGTTATTTATAATTCAAAGACCATTCATCATTAGTTTTATGTTGTTTGAATCAAATATTAACCCAAACAAAGGCTATGTGATTGCCATTAATATACATTTTAGAAGTTCAATAAAATCAATTAATAAATATGCAATGCAAGATTTAAGGCTATTTGTTTGATTATTAAAAAAATTGATGACTATAATTTTTAACTTTTTCGCTAATAAATTAAATATTATGGAGGAAGTGGCAGAAAAATGAAAATACTTATTCCTACTTCGATATCTTGAAATTTGGGTATGTTGATTTTTATTGATGATGCAGGTTGAAGAAAGCGATTTGCGAAGGATACCAATTTTTAAAGCTGTGATTCTCGAGAGTTTACGACATCACCCTCCAAGCCACTTTCTCATACCCCATACTGTGACAAGAAATGTAGATTTGGATGGGTTTTCAGTGCCTAAAAGCAGTATGGTAAATTTCATGGTGGCGGAAATTGGACAAGACCCAACAATTTGGGAAAATCTAATGGAATTCCAGCCGGCTAGATTCTTAAATGGCAATGAAAATGGACAAATGGTTGACATTATTGAGAGAAGATAGATTAATAAGATGATGCCTTTTGGAATAGGAAGGAGGATGTGCCCAGCATATGACATGGCAATGCTTCATCTGGAGTACTTTGTGGCAAACTTAGCATAGTGCTTTGACTGGACTACACCAGAAGGTGTTGTTGTGGACTTATCTGAGAAACATGAGTTCAAAATAGCAATGAAGAATCCATTGCAAATCAAAATTAATCCAAGATCATTTCAATACACAAATCATATTTAGTCGTTCTTGAGTTTTAACTATTGAAATCCAACAGTTAGCTGCTACCTAGCTAGTCTCATGTACAGGTGTAGGGATTTTTGTGTAATGTGTTAAATATAACTATAATTATTATTGACTTATGTGAGTGTTTTTCCTTTTATAAAATAGAAATTTATTTACACATAAATTTTACATATTAAACTTATATAAAATCTTAACCAATCATTTTTTCACTTTTAATGATTGAGATTTATTCAGTTTTTATCATATTTATTAAAGATGGTTATATTTTTAATCTAAAATCAGTGATAAATCTTAACCATAAAAAGTGAAAAGATGATTGGTTAAAATTTTATATAAATATAATGTGTAAAACTTGTATATAAATAAATTTCTCTTCATATATAAGTATTTGCATTTTTTAAAATCCGAATTGTAAAGTAGGAACTCTTAGATGAGGAAGGGCCCCTTTATATATATATATATATGAGTAGGGGATGTGTGTAAGATTTATATGTAAGTAAATACCTTTCTTATATGTGAAATTATTGATCGACATGCTTTACTAAAAATAAATGAGGCTTTTAATGTTTTACTTATTGAATATATTTCACGTTTTTCCTATCCATAATTTTAGATAATGAGACTAGAGATGCTTGAGGAGTAGGGCTAGTGACATGCTAATTGAATAGTTTGTTCATTACTTGATTGATATTGGTTATTTTAGATTTTTAGACATGGATATCTAGATGATTTAATTGATATTGAATTTTATGCGTAATTTGATTTAGTTAGGGATACTATCTAATTTTATAGATTTTTTGAGATATTATATTTATAATGAATTTTAGTGAATTTTTTTTAAGAATTATGAATTTTACATAATGTAATAAACAATTTCTCAGCTTTGTACTTCTTCAAGTGGGTACGGCAGTTGTTTGCTCCTAGTCTCGGGTAGGACAAGCATCTTGCCCAATTCGCCACCTACCATGAAATCCTCCTTTTCTGTTTGCAAACAAAACCCATGGGTTGATTGTGAACTTGGAACTAAAATAATTTAGTTGCAAGTTCAAATTGCTCTAAAGTTATCAACGACTTAAGTAATTAAGTGGTAATTTCCTTTCATTAAAAATAAGAGATTCTGAATTTGAGTCGCATGACATATAAGTAAGTAAGATAAGGGATAGGAGAAAATTATATCTCGTTATAAAACAAACAAATAAAAAAAAAATTGCTCTGAAGCTAAGGTGCGTTGCAGAAACCTTTTCAGAATAAGAGTACGACTGGTGAGTTGCTAAAATTTTAAGGTGTTGGGATCGTAGCCCAACACTTTGTTATGGGCTTACGGCCCAAAGCTGAACATAGGTACAAAATGTTATGGGAAAGAGGACCACACGTTTACTCACAAGTGTAGCAATAGGAAGATTTCATGCGTCATCCATACCATAAATAAGGCAATAAATACCCCACAGCCGCCGTAATTATTCTCCCTCAAGGCCTCTTTTTATATTTGTTAGTTAACAATTAATTAATTTATTTATTTATTTATTTTAAGTGAATAAATTAAAATTTAATTATTAAAATATTTTTAATTAATTTTATATAAATTTTTATATCAAATTTATAATTTTTTTATAAATTTTGAAATAAAATATTATATTATATTATAATTTTTATATTTTACATTATATTTTATTTAAATTTTATATAAAAATTTATATAAAATTAATAATAAATATTATAATAAATAAAATTTAACTTGCGCCTAAAAACTTGGGTTAAATTTTTGTAATTATCATTAATTTAAACATTAGAGCTTTATTTATTTTTTTCTAAGAAACGTCCGCAAGCTTTTGCATATCACCAAAATTCACAGGTGAACTATCACAAACTACGACCCAACCTAGAGGATTTCTGTTTCAACACGAGGGGCCTTGTTTAAAATTCGATGTAGGTTATGTTTGTCAGCAAATTGTAACAGAAACACTTTATCACCAATCTTACTCATCTTAATTGGTTGTTTTGTTTTCCATAAAATAGCCATAGCTAGAGCTTTAACTTTCAAGAATTCATAGATTATAGGCAAAAACTAGTGTTAAACCCCCTTAGACTTTCCTCGCATTTTCTCACATAAGCCTTTAAAAAAAGTGTCCTGCAAGTTTCTAAACGCTTATATTTGAGTAAATTAGCCTTTATATTAACAATAAATTCAGGCGTGGTCATATAAGTTAAATAGTTTTTTTTTTTTTTTTCATTAAGGTGGCAATTCCTTTTCATTTAGATACTTATGTGGAATGATCTTTAATAATTTAACTTTTAAATTTGAGAATTTTTGAGTTATATAATACATATATTTAAGTGTAAAAAAATTATCATAACAATATCTAAGTGTTAGAGATATTGCCACGAAAGCGAGAATAAATGATTGTTTAACGTATATAACCACACATAATTTTGTCATTAATACAATAGTTAATTTACTCAAATCCATACATTTAGAGATTTATATGTTACCTTTTTTCTTTAAAAATTTATGTAAGAAAATGAGAAAAATTTACGAGTTTAATATTGAATTTTGCCTAGTCTATATCATATGAGTTATTAGATGAACATAAATTTTGACTTTGACTAACCCTTTAAGTTGACATGACGACCATTATTTTTTCTTAGAAGATAAATAAGATGAGAAATCTAAAAGAGACAACCAACTCTATTTAAGTGGCAAAAGATCATACATCTAAGATAGATGGTAAATCGTGCAAGCATTTTGTAATGCTTTTAAAACACACAAACTTAAAAGGTTGTAATTGAGTTTGAGTGCAAACAACAAATTAAATCGGGAAAATATCCGAATAGTAGGTGAAGGAAGTCAAAATAATTACGTCTCTAGTTATGAAAAGAATTCATTGTGGCTCTAATTATGGTTACTATAGAAATTGCTAAGGTTATTAATATTTTATTTTTTGTTTTGTTAAATTATTTTTTTACCCACCCAACTTAAGGAAATATATATTTTTTTAAACTTTGCTCTCATCAGTTTTATCCTTTCTTATAAGTGGGTAATTGGTTGAGACTATTTAGTTTTGTTGTTAGAAGTAATTAATAGATGTAGTTCTTATTTATTAGGAAAGGGATTTGATTTATAAATAAATAAATGTCATCTTGTAAGTTAAGTTTAAGGTTTAAATTTTGAGATAAACACTAAAAAAATTAATTTCTTTTTTACATAGAGATTAGTAATTGAATTCTAAACCTACAATTAAGAGTATAGATAAATTTATCATTAGATAACATGATTGATGGTAAAAAACTAATTTTCTTGAATAACCATACTAATGTGAGTTGCATACTTAAGATCTCATGATGAGGTATTAATTTCAAGAGATGTAAAAACTGGCATGAAAATAACTCTTTAATAAATAAATATAACTAATTTATCCTTGACTTTACAAAAAAAAAGAAAGAGAATAAATATAGTTGTTAGTTAATAACTAATAGAGTAACTAATATTCTTTATTGATTTACAGTTTAAAATTTATTTATAAATTGATAAAATTTTCCTACCGCGTGGAATATATCCATTACTAATTTGTTTCACAAATTCAAATTGAATAGTTTCCTAATTAAGAAAATGTTCTTTCTGAAGTTCATTTTGTCTAAATCTATATTAAAAAAATTCGAAAGGGACAGTGTGCAAAGAGTCAATTCTCTACGTTTGAATTGTTAAAAAAATTTCTCCCACATGTGTTATAAGAATATAAATTAAATATGAAAGATTTTCCTTATCTTTTTATTAGTAATTATCATTATTTAATTAAAATCTGCATCACATTAGTTATGAAATTAAAATTAATTTTTTAATTTTTACTTGTACAAAGTTAATATTTTTTTGTCCCAAAATAACTATTGCATTTTATTTTTTTTAAATTAAGGATTTATGAAATTATGAAGTAATTTATGTATTAACATATATTATTCTTAAAAAAATAAAAATAAATAAATAGAGACATTTTGTAATAGAATAATTAATTAAAATAAATAAAT
>BPVZ01000604.1:0-10458 GCA_020521535.1 Rubroshorea leprosula | reverse complement strand
GAGTATATCAATTATATTCTAACTTGTGTCTAAAACTCATGTTAAAAACCCTTATTTTCAGCAAAATTTTAACTATTTGTTTAACATATGTCCATAAGTCATGACTCATGACAAAAGTGATTGATATATTTTTCGAGTTATGAAATTCTTATCCATTTGCAGGAAGCTCGTATGTTAACCCAGGCTAGGATGTCTTCCTCTAATGTTCATTTACTGGCTACTGAACAAGTGTCAAGCCCCATAACCCAAATCCAGGAATGTGGAAGACGCCGTACACTTGTGAGACGAGTTCCACAAGTGCACAAGGCTCAGAACTTATTCAAATCACAAAATCTCAAGAATAAAATCTAAAACTTATATCCAATTAGAATGGCTAGCCTTCTACCTTGTCACTCCCCTTGGTTTTCCCGTCCTTGGTTTCGCTTCTTGAAATGGTGGACAAGGAAAACTATGAGATAATTCAGTAAGTAAATATGGATAACCCTTGGGTAAAATTTTAGCATGCCTGATAAACAGTTTAACATAACAAAACGTTCAATGATAAACCGTTAATGCAGAATCAAATTCAGTTCAATAGCAAAGCGTTCAATGACAAACCATTAATGCAGAATCAAATCCAGTTCAATAGCAAAGCGTTCAATGATAAACCATTCATGCATAGTAAAATTCATCAGTAGTCTCATCTATAAGTCATGGCCAGTGTTTAACAAACTCCCACTGGCAGGCGTTAGTAATAACCAATGTTTAACCCCATTGGCAAGGTTACAGAAGTACCAGTATTTAACAAACTCCCACTAGCAGGCGTCAGTAATGGTACCAGTGTTTAACAAACTCCCATTGGCAGGCGTCAGTAATTACCAATGTATTATCCCATCGGTAGGATTACAGAATGAACCAGTCATATCAGTAAACATGTCGACATGTGCCAGCGTTTACAAACTCCCACTGGTGGGCGTCAATAATTATGACCATATCAAAGACAAAACCATGCAAAATTTACAGAAAATCCATAATTCACCATTAATCTCAATTTCAAGAATAAATCAAAAAATTTCATGTGGGCATGCTCAACTCCAGAAAAACAATGAAATTCCCATTTTTATTCCAATCATGCTCAATTCCAGAAAATAATAATTTTCATAAAAATTATCACAATTTTCATTTCAGTTTAATCACACTCAGATGCTGATAAAATCAATTTAAAACTTGCCACCATCTCAAAAACAATTTAAGACATGTTTTAAAATCGAAGGGTTTTACCATAATTTACTTACCTCATTTGCACAAAACCGAAGACTCACTCCAAGTGCTAAGGTGATAGAATATTCAAGAACCTAGCCAAAATATTCCAGAATTAATATCCATATAAAAACTACCTATTTAATCCTTTCTAATGTTACCGACAATTAAGCCCATAAGGAAATTTTATTTCTTTTCTTTATTTATTTATTTCATCCAATTTTGGGCATCACAATCGGATTGTGTGTATATATATATATACACAATCACACATATAAATGGTTTCCAATTCGACAGACAGCCATGGAGAAACCGAGCTTTGGCCAAAAACAGCAAGTCATGGAATGTCATAGGATTCTTCCACAATTAACATCACCGCAACCAACTCAAGCTAACCTCCACTTAAATTAAACAAAAACCCACTTAAAGCTACCAAAATTCATTCCACCTTCCAGCACAATTTCACCTAAATTTCTCTCATTTTCGGACAGCAAAAAGGGCAATTCAAAAGCAGAAAATCCAATCAACACAAGGCAGCAACTACATGGATAATTTGGACTTGGAGGAGCTGTCAACTTACCCAAAATTTTCCAGCTGCAGAACCGGATCTGGCGAGGGGAAGAGGCCAGTGGCAAATCTGCAGGGAAGACTCACGGTGCTACCCAAAATTGAAGAACAAAGAAATTAAGTAAACCCAACATAAATCAAGTTAAAGAGAGGGATTCATGGCTGAATCTTACCAGAAAAATGCCCAGAAATTCGTACATAGCAGCAACGACGGACAGGGGAGGAAGAGCAGAGCAGATCTGGAATTTCTGGGTTGAGAGAGAGAGTTCTAAGTCCTAAAGCTTGTTCTTGAACAAGAAGGAAAGGAGAAATTTCAAGCTTTTTGCCAATTTTTGAAAGGGGGACGTCGGTGGCTGCTTGGGTCCTTCTTTCGGGCTGCAGGGGACGGGAAGAAGAAGAGCAGAACACGCACATGTGGCTGGGAGAAAGAAAAGAAAGAAAAAAGAAAAAGAAAAAGCAACTGATCCCTTTCCTAATTTCTTTTCTTTTAAATCCCTCAACTTTAGAGTTTTTAGCTATTAGGCCCAAAAACAATATTTCTCTCAAAATAAATCCCCTAACTTAATTGATAAAATTCTCAAAAATTTGAGATATTACAACAAGTTTGATCATGAACTTTATTTCTGGTTTACTAAGACACGTGCAGGCCGTTAAACATAAAAAAAATAAAGTTCTGAAACTCTTGTTCATAAAAAATATATATATATATATTTTGAAATTCTTGTTCATAAAAAAAAAAAAAATTCTGAAATCCTTGAATGGGGTAATATATTATTAGTCTTTTGACTTCTGCGAATGCATTTTTATTCGCCGGCTTCAGTCT
This sequence comes from Rubroshorea leprosula, assembly GCA_020521535.1. NCBI lineage: Eukaryota > Viridiplantae > Streptophyta > Magnoliopsida > Malvales > Dipterocarpaceae > Rubroshorea > Rubroshorea leprosula. Next base: position 7,829 of record BPVZ01000604.1, on the reverse strand, counting down.
CATAAAATAGTTTTTTTTTTTTTTTTTTATGTAACAGTCTCATAAAATAGTTAGACCCGTCGCATGGATCCATTAATATTAATTATTTGGATTATTGTAATTAGTTAGTACTTTCTTATTGAGTAGTATTTTCAAGGGAGAATAGCAGTTGTCCCCCTTAAGGTTTTGGACAAGTGAGCTTTATCCTCCAAAGTTTTAGAAACTGTTTCCTTCAAAATCTTCTCTTTTTGGCTGCTCATCGCCAAAATGTTCTGGCATGTCACTTGCTTTGCTCAAAGTAAAAAATAAAGGTTTTTGACAACCCTCACTTACTTCAAGCATAGAAACTTGTTTAAAATTTGATGGAAGAACATCATTTAATTGAATAATTGCACCAATAATGCCTTCATGAAACGATTATAGTAAAAATGGTGGTGCATTTCTATATAAAAGGTTCATAAATAATTGCCCTTAAAGAACATTAGGGACTTGCCATATCTAGTGCTACAATGGCATTAGTTTATTAAGCAAAATAAGCGAAAGTAAGAAAAGAGAAAGAAGGAGCACATGCCAAAAATAAAGGATGATCTAAGACTTAAATAATGGAAGGACATGAAATTAAAGAGTACTATAAATCTTAAAACTTGGCTATAATTAAAAACTAAGAGTATTGGTAGAAATGTAATTGAAGCTGGCAGAAATGTAAAAAACTAGCTAATAATAGAAATAAAATGAAGCTAAGATATTCATTTGGAATCTTAAGAAGAATTACAATTAGAGGTTGAAATATAAAATTGCTAACAAAGTAGAAATTGAATCTAGGCAATTAGATGGAAATGTAAATTGTTGAGAAATGAAGAACAACAATATTAAGTCTACTTACTAGAACTAACTTAACAAAAAATAACAAAAACAAATAACCCGTTGAACCTCTTTAACACAAATAAGAAAGTTGCAAAGTCGTTGTATGAGCTATTCATGAATTAAACTAACATTGAGCTAGACATGTTGAAATGTAAATGTTGTTGAAAGGGGTAGACCTCTTAAACTTTTTCTTAAAATATTGTATTTATGGGTCTCCATAATAGAAACTATTTGCCGGTCTCCATAATAGAAACTATTTGCCAGAAACTTTATTTGATCTTGATTTCCTTTGATTGCCCTATTATTATGTTTAACTAAATCAAAAAAATCTCAACAGTTTTGAATTCTTCCTTGCAAAACAGATTTTTGCCTTATGTCCTTTAGTTATAAAAATAGAATTTTGGTTGTGAGAAATTCCTAAAATTAGGCTTGTTGGAATTGTTTCTGATTCTTTTCAACTAAGTTGAACTATTTTGCACCATATTAACAATTTCCTTAATTCTGTAGAAAAATTAAGCTCCTCCCTTCCATTTTTGTCATGTGACAGATATTCATTACACCAAAATTATACTCTGTTGTGCCAAATCATAGCTATTGATCATTTTTAAATTCTTGATTTTGAAAAAAGCTATGGTCATTGAATTTCTTCAGAAAGATGTGCCATCATACAAAATTGTTAAATATAATTTAAACAAAAATATTCATACGTTATGTTTGATGTACTACGAAAGGGTACTAGCCCACCAGCCACTAGCCACTGCTATTACTTTTTTTTAAAGAAAAGGTATAATAATATAGAAAATATCAATTTTACTTTTTGTTTAAAAATAATTAATTCTTCTCCTTGCAATAAAACTGAAATTCTCTCTTGTTCAACTCAAGCATATGCTAGTGTTATTAATTTAATATTTTTTTAACATCGACTAACATTCTCAGGTAGAGCACTAGATGAAATTTTGTCTAAAGATTTTATTAATCGATGCTTATTTAATGAAACATAAAAGGCGTTATGAATAATGCCCTTGTGACATCAAAATATCAATTGAGACTTTAGGGTACCTTGTAAAGTTAAACAAATGTGGTAGTAGGGTGATGGTTAAAAATGAAGGGAGGGGAAGATGTAGTGAAAGAAAATGGGAGGATCAAGCAAGAGCCAACCACAGTCATCTCCTCCATGGAACCTTCTCACCCCTTCCCCCCTCCCCTCTTCGCCTTTAATCCACCTCCGCCTACTTCCCTAGCTCTGGTTAACCTTTCTCCTCCTTTCCCTTCCGTTAGCCACCCCAAAGCTTCCTACAAAGAAAAGCTAGTTGGAGTTTCATCTATTCTTGTTGCTCAATCTTTTTACCCACCCATTTGTTCACAATTCTTATCCTCATCTCTAACTTCACCCCACGATGCCCAACCTAACCCCTTACCCAAACCCCTCTACCCACTGCAATCACTTAGCTATTACCCTTTCCCAAGAGGAAAAGGAATAGTTTTATCGTCCATGGAAACTTAATGTCATTGTTAAACCCTTCAGCCTTCCCATGGAATTCTTTTATGTTGTTGAAATACTTAAGAATATCGAAAAATTTTGCGCCCTATTTGATGTCATCAACCTCGACGAAGGGTTTCTCCTTATCAAGCTCTTATGTGAGGATTACCTTATCATTATCTTCAAGAAAGGGCCTTAGTTCATTGGGTCCCACTTCTTCTCTGTCCGCCATTAAGTCCTTAACTTCCAACTCAAATCAACAACCCCTTCAACCATTGCTATTTGGCTGAGTCTTTTGTAGCTTTGGATTGAACTCTTCACCCCTGTAATTTTGAAACGCATTGGTGACTCCATTGAAACCTTCTTCAAATTGATGTTATTACACCCTCCAGGTCAAGGGCCCATTTTTCTTGCCTATGTGTTGAATTTGATCTAAACCAACACATCCCATCATCCTTCATCATTGATGGTTTCAATAAAAAAATCACCTTTGAGAATGTCCATTCCTTGTGTTTTTGTTGTGGTAGAATTGGCTATAAAAAACACCAATGCCTCAACATCCTTTGCTTTGAACCATCTTCTCATACCTCATAGCCTTTTATTCCCTCAAAAGACACATATGGTGACTGGCTCTTGGTTCCTAAATCTCATCGCCGCAAAAATCGCTATGTTGAAAATCACCCCCTTACAACCAACCCCAAAAACCCTTCTATATCTTGCCCTCCAACCTCATTTGCTGATCACCCACAAGCGAGTAAATCCCCATTTGAATTTCAAATTCAAAATGTTGGACCCAGTTTGGCCCAATGATCTTCCTCCCAAGTGGCCCAAAATTGATCAGTGGATTCCTCTCTCTTCCTTAATCCATCTTCATGCAATTCTCTTTCAACCCTTTCAACCTTACCTCCACCACCTTCTATTTCTGTGTCTTTTCCCTCTGCTTACCCTTCTGTCCCATCTATTCTAAACAATCCATCACCCCTTACTTTTGCTTTGAGTCTTTGACCTCTTTTACCCATTATAATGTTGTCCTCCCTTTTATCTCATTCCTCTTTTCATTTTTTCATGCTCCTTTCGACTACCCATGCTTTGACACCTTACCTCTGGCACCCCCACCCCTTAATTTGCCTTTTCCTCCTTCTCCTCCTCTTACCCATTCCCCTTCATGTAAAACCCTTTTCAAACCCACCCTTCCTACCCTCTGTCTCTATCCAAAAATGGCTAATCAAATAGCTTGCCTAACCATCCGCTTCCCCATCTACAACCTTTCGTTGGAAGACTAAATCTTCTTCTGCAACAACCTTTGGGACCTTCGTGCCTATCAACCATGCTTCTAAGCCATTTGGAGTGAGTTACCCTAGGAGATTTGAGACCATGCTCCATTTACATACATGGAAAAGAAGTTCTTTGTTCTAGAAACCTACTTAGCCTACCCTTAAATTCTTAGAATCCCATTGGTGGACCTTACAGGCCTGGACACTTCTTACCTGAGCACCTAGTTAACTTCTCTCTCCCTTCCTTGAATCTAGATCATAAGGAGCCCAACACTTGTCGTGCTTGGAATAGCATGATTAAAGGGACACGGAGTGACCATGAAGTGGGTAACAATGTACTGTGTGCTCCTCTGGATGCAAAGCTTATATTCTAATCTTTGGCTCTTAAAGACATCCATAATCGAGATGGCAACCTTGATGACTCACGAAGTAACTCATGCAACTTAAGAGACTCACCTCCTCGTAAATCACCCAATCAGGGTTGAAAGGTATCTAGACAACAATTTGATGGCCCTTGCCCAAGCAATCACTTTGGTAAGTCACATACACATTTGCGTCGAGTTCTCAAGTTTGCTCAAAATAGAAACAGTAAGGCTGAACACGGAACCTAGTTGGGAGGAAACAACAAGGGAATGGAAGGGGGCAGGCAAACTAGGCTCCTCACACTTGGATGCCCTTGGATTAGCAACTTAGCTCTAAAATCTCCATTGGCTTCCTTGAACTCAGCTTAATGTCAATCTTTTATTGGAACATTTGGGATGTAGGAAATCCTGCATTCGTACGTAACGTTTGAGATTTAATTACTAGGTTCAACCCCTCCATCCTCATCTTTTCTGAAACTCGAGTTAATCATCAACGAACAAATGCCCTCATGCAGCAAATTGAGAATGGCTTTGAAGGCCGATATGTTATGGATCCTATTGGGTACAATGGAGGAATCAAGATCATGCGACACACCATTGCTGCGCAAGTTATCATCTTGTTTGCCACTGCCCAATAAATCCCCGCCATAGTATGTTTTTCTCACTATACTACTAGTTGGTTACTCTCAGCTATATGTGCTAGACCAAATTTTCATGATAGGTTATGGTTGTGGGATAATCTTATTTTTGTCTCCTCTATCTTTTCAACCTATAATCTTCCCTAGCTACTCATGGGAGACTTCAAGAAGAAGCTTTCTAACTTTGATAAGAGAGGTGGTAGCCTCATCTTTCAATATAAGGCTAGGCTTTTTAAAAATTGCCTTGACTCTTGCCACATGCTAGACCTTGATTTTTTTGGCCCAAAGTTCACATGGTGCAACAAAAGACCCCTTTCCCACCTCATCCAAGCAGGACTCGATAAAAGCTTTTGTGAATCCCCCGTGGAACCTTCTTTACCCTTTTGCCTCTGTTAAACACCTCTTCCACCCACACTCTGACCACTCTTCTATACTTACTGTTGAGGGATGAGTTTATATGGTTACATCATCAATGACATGTGCGGATCCACATAAGCAAGGGCTCACAATGCTCACTTCCCACATTGGATATGCAGTTCCTATTTTCTACTAGTTGCTGCAATGGAGTTGACACCACCAGAAGCAGCACTCAACATTATTCTCTTATATATCGCCAAGGGTGGCATTTACCCACTTCATTGGGAATGACACAAACATGTTCTACTTTAGCAGCATTCCCTTACACATGGCCAGACACGGCTACATTAACTACGCAACATGGCTGGGTGTTTTGACAGCCATGTCCTTTGTAGCGATATTTACTACTACATATTTTGGCTCCCATCAATGGATAAAGAGCCTATTTTGCTGCATGGCTCCCATCGATGGACAACGGGTTGATCTTATTATATCTACACAGCTCCCGACGATGGACAAAGGGTCAGATTTATTATCTCATTTAGCCTCCAACAATGGATAAAAGGCTACACATTTCTACATATCTTCATTCCACCGACTCCCAACAACGAACAAAGGGTCAGATTTCTACATGTTCTATCTCACTGGCTCTCGGAAATGGACAAAGAGTCAGTGCAACTTGGTACGATTAGTGTGAGGTTGGTAATAGTTGCAACCCTATGATCGGATGGGATGGCTACTTTCTAGTGATAAAAATCCATCAAGTAGCAGCCGGTGGTCCTTTAGTGGTCACCCGTGCATGGTGGTGTAATGCCCGGTGGGTAACAACAACCAAGACCACCCTCTGACGGTGTGGGTATGACAAGAAGGACCAACGTTTGTCAGTGGTATCACACCTTGTCGTATCGGAGGCCATGGATGCGATTGGCGTCCTCTTTCCATGGAGGCAACTCCACCTTTCTCTATACATATTCATCGTTATGGCACAGTCTGGTCTAATGAGATTTACCCCTTCACAGCTTGGTAGATTAGTAAGGGTGCTCTTTTGATTCCACATAGTTCACGCTCCAACCATGAGCAAAGCTAGCCACTGTTGTCCCTCTGCTATGGGGAAGCTATGCATGGTTGACCCCACAATACATACATAACATGGCCGGAGGTCATGCACATAGTCACTTTTCTACACAAAGGGACAAAATTACCGATAGCTGGTAATCCCAACTCATAACACATATTTTCTATATCTTACGTATCAGTAGGTATTGCCGGCCAACGAAGCTTGGTTCGGGACAACGATATCGCAGTACACACCCATACCACTTATTCCTCATTTTGGTGCAACGTCAACCATGCATAACAGCAATCTACTGATGTCGACCATGAACAATAGGCAAATGAGAGCAGCGAATATTCATTCACATCGTCCTTTTCAACACATGAGGGAGTTTCCTTCTTCGTAGCACATGCCTATATATTTCTTATTCTTAAATATCTAAACATATCTTCACATGTGCCTTGTTGTTACTGTAGATAAACACAAGCCCCTGAATCCAAGCTCATGGGGATTATTCGGGATAAATTATGGGAGTAGTGGCTTGGCAGGCATGGATGGACAAACGCTAGCCGTCTGGTGAAGCAAGGCATCCGCACCAGCGAAGCTTGGTGCTAGCAATGTTGCCCAACTTCGCTAAAAAGAGGCTGGGTGGCAAAAGCATGGAAATGAACTTGATTCCCGAAACAATTTCGTTGGATGCTAATCGAAGATTAGAAATCCCACCAGAAACTAACCAAAGGTGCTGTCTTGGTCACCATCAGCCACTTGTAGCCATATTTAATGCAAGAGTGGCTAGACAAGTTCCATGGCCTTATAAACTATTGTAAAAGATTGTTATATGCTCGTAGAATCTTCCAAAATCTTGCGCAGAGCCTGGGGAACTCTCTTGAACTACAAAATATTTTCTAACACTGCAGAATATTTTCAAATTTGTAGGATATTATGGCCAAGGAACAATATGCTGCAATTTCAGTTTTCGGATAATTTTTCTTGAGCATCAAACAATCAAGGTTGTAAGGCTAGCATCAAAATAGAATCAAGTGTTCCATTCGTAAGCTCCTAAGTAGTTAGCCTTCCTCCTCCCATCACCACTCTCAAGTTTATCCTCATTGCCTTTGGAAGAACCTCAAGATTGGAGTTGCTGTACTCTTCATTTTCAATATGAGGATTGTTCGTTATAGAGTAAAAATCTATACTAGGGATGAAAGAGGTCACATTTATTGTTGTTGTTATCATGTTACAATAATTTATCTATGAGTGTGATTTTCAAGTTGTAATCTTTGAGCCATATGTATTTCACATCTCTGTTGCCTTTCCTTAACAACGCATAACCTCTCTCCATCATGTTTTTGGTAGTTGTGTGATCATTTCGAACCGTTGGAATCCCGCCATTGTTGCTTAGCTCTATCGGCTTGGTTGAAAAGTTCATCTTTTAAAAGCTTTTGCTGGAAAGTGCATTGTGAGATATCATGACCCAATGAAATGGGATGGCCCGTAACATGTAGCCTTCTGCACATGAGACGGGTGCTGCCAAAAGAACCCCCCTCATTTTTTTCGATGTCATCCTAATCAGCTTCCACGCCACCACCACTGCTGACTCATCCACCTACATCACCAACACACCCGAACAAAATGGCAACTCCATTGGGGGGGTCATCTTAGAGTTTCATCCTGTTCTGCTTTTCTTCGGCGACATAATATCTCCAGTGTTCTACCTCAGCATTATTTATTTGTCTTCAACAGAATTTTTCTGGCCATGCCTATCATGAAGGCAACCTCATCCCTCATTGTTGATGAAAATTAGGAGCCCGGCCAAAATGA
>BPVZ01000602.1:7057-18989 GCA_020521535.1 Rubroshorea leprosula | reverse complement strand
TTCCCTCTTTTACCTTTATATACAATCGTGGTTAAGAGTTTTTAAATATATGTCTATATTCTATTGGTATATTAAGCAAATTCAAGATTTTTTTTTTTTTTTTTAAATTTTCTGACTTTGAATTCAATTGCACCTGATTCATTGATAGGGAAACAAAAGACAAAGAATATCAAGATCTGATGTTTGGAATCATTATGAAAAGGTAGAAGTTGTAGATGGGGAATTATTGGCCAAGTGTAAATATTGTGACTTTGAGACAGATGGTTCAAGCAAAAAAGGGACATCACACCTAAGAAAACACTTTGAAAATCGTCATAGAAAAAATAAAAATGTACATCAATTATCAAATCTTTCATCTAAAAATTTAGAACCTCAAAGTGCTTTCAAAGAAAAATATGTGTTGGATGAAGACAAGATTCATTTGGAGTTGGCAAGGATAATTATTAAGTACAAGCTTCCATTGAGCATAATTCATGATGAACATCACAAGAAACTTTTCAAAATGTTGCAGCCGAAGTTTGAGTTTCAATCTGAAAAAGATCTTGAACCTCACATACTTCATGTCTATAATGAAGAGAAGCATAAACTTTGTAGATATTTTGATGAGCTTTCTTGTCGCTTTAATCTAACGATTAATTTGTGAAAGGATGATGCTAAAGGGATGGTAAATTGTTGCTTGACAACGCACTTTGTTGATGATAGTTGGGAATTGAAGAAGGTGGTTCTTACTTTTAAAAGATTTGAGAATGATTTTGGTGCAATATCATGGTCTAAAGTTAATGAGATGGTGCTTTCAGATTGGAATATCAATAAGGAACCATGTTCCCTAACAATCCACAATTCCTTCTCAAATGATGAGATAGTTCACCATGAAGAAAATTCACCTTCTAGTATTTTCTACCTTAGTTATGATAAGTGCATTAGTGACATAAATTATATGGCTGAAGATATATCTTTGAAAAGCATTTATCAAGTTTACAAGGAGCTGAATCATCTACAAAATAAGGTTTATACGTTGATGAGTGTGGAATGTGGTAACAATCAAAGAATCTGCGGCTTAATTTTGGCCGTTGTTACTATTCTTCACCCAAGCTTGAAGTTTAAATTTGTGCAGTTTGTGTATGAGGAAATTTATGGGGTTGTCGTTGCAAAGCAACACTTGAATGAGATTTTTGATTTTCTTATAAGTGTTTATGATGGATGTGCATATGAGCAGACCAGTAAAAGAGAAGTCGCTACAGCTATCGGTGATACAAGTTGTTCAGCACATCTCAATGCTAATGATAGAGTGTTGGATTCCTTTCAGAAGTATTTAGCAACCAAACCAAATCGACTAGAATTTTATCAGTATCTGGAAGATGAGGAATCCTACTTGATGGAAATTGACATATTAAAATGGTGGCAAAACAATAGCTCTAAATTTCCTACGATGGTGAAGATGGCTCGTGACTTCTTAGCCATACCTTTGTCAACCATTGTGTCAAATTCTGGATCTACCACATAGGTTAAAAAAATTGTTTCCAACAATAGTGATCAAGATTTGAAGATCATAAATGCAATCATATGCTGTCAAGACTGGTTAGCATTAGTAAAAACATGTAAGTCCTTCCTTTTTTCTGTGATAGTTAATATAAAAATAGTTAAAAATTTAGTAGTTGTTATGTTCTTAATTATAGTAATTAATTGGCTCATTTGATTGATTTGATGAATGTATCTTCTTTCTAGTTAAGATGAAATAAGATATAAATATATCTTATTTACATAATAGCATATGCTATAGTAATACAATGAACCTTCTGATGATACATGTATATGCCACAATAAAAACCATAAATCTGAATATATATTACGACTTGTGTTTCATATTAAAATGTTCATTTGAAGGGTTCATCCTTGGTTTGCAATGGTAGGCAATGAGAAGAGTGATAAAAAGCTAACAAGGGAGCTAAGAGTATGGTCAGAAAAGGTTTTATCCATTACTTTCTAATTTACTTTAGTATACAAAGCTTTGTTCAATTTTATTGATATTTTTAAGAAGTACTTACAAATGACATACATTAACAAATCATGTGATTATTTTCATGTCTGTATCAATCTGTTGTAGGATGTTCGAGAATACTTGGTTTGGGATTTTACAAAAGAGGATTTACAACATTTGAGAAATTGGGAGAATCATAAAAGCACAGGGTATGTATGTTGTTGTAACATCAAAATAAACTACAATATGACTTTACAAATTACAATTTGAAACCTTATTGAGGAGTTTGGCTTTTGTTTGTACAGACAATTGAAGGTCAAAGAATCAATCTTAAGTCCTTTTGTCATCCCTCTAGTTGATGATATTATCCATGCAACACCGCAAGTGTATTATATTTTGGATGAGGTAAAAGGCTATTCAAAATAACCTTGCTTTTCTTTTCTCAAGTTTGTTTCAAAATTAAACATATGCCTGATTCAATTAATCTACATTAATTTAATTTTTTTTTCTCTAAAAGGCTATGAATATATACTTTGATTTACTTAAGAGAAGGTCCGAAAAAAATCCAAACATGTTTTTGAAGCACGATTACGTAGATTCTTCAACAGTGGTAAATGTCATTCACTTATAAGTCTCAATTAATATAATAATTAACTTATAAAGATATCAATTTATAATATATCGAAAACATTACCTAGAAATATGATGTGTTAATTTATATTGATTTTTTTATTAAAAAAAATCAGAGTTTCTTGCTTAATGGATGCGAGCCTATTGTTCCAAGTTGGATCACTCTCGAGAAACAAATCAATACATGCAAGGTATTAATTATCTTGAGTTTTCTAGCTAGCTCTTTATTTGTACTGCCCTATAAGCTTATTAATAAATATAACTACATATATAAGATTTGCTAATATTGTTGTCATTGCAGTTGTTTCTACCATTTTGTTTGTCAGACCATTGGACTCTTTTTTGTGCTGACATCAAGTATCACAAATTTGTATGGTTGAATTCACTTGGAGATACTACAGACGTGTCGAGTGTTACTCTAAAACAAATTAGGAGCTGGTTTGAAAATATTTTATTGCCTGCCATGGGCTTGAACAGTGTTACGAATTGGCCTCTCAATGTTCCAACAGTTATTCCTAAGCAACAGAAGTGAGTCACCTTACTAAGTAATTAATCTTTATTACATGCCACTTGTTGGTTTTTATTCCATGGATTATTATTGTTATGATCTTATGTGGTAATTGTAGTGTTAATTTTTGTTTACTTTTAACATGACAGTGGGATTGATTGTGGCATTTTTGTAATGAAGTATGCGGATTGCCTTACACATGCCAATTGCATTGGCTTCCCCTTTTCTCAAAAGGACATGCCTCCCTTTCGGAGGCGTATATTTCTTGATTTACACAATCAAAGAATACATGTTCCTGAAAGGTATGTAAAAAGTTTATGGTGTTTTTGTATGTTTCCCTTTTTCTAATTAATGATTTTTTTTTCTCTTCTAATGCTTGCGATGGTCTTTTTCCTTTGTTTTGACACCAGCTTGCAGGGCAAAGCAAATGGGATGATTTTCTAATCAATGATCATTTTTTTTTCTCTTCTAATACTTGTAATGGTCTTCTTCCTTTGTTCTAATACCAACTGCAAAGCAAATCTGATGGGCTTATTTTCTAATTATTGATCTTTTTTTTTTTTTTTTCTCTTCTAATGCTTGTAACAGTCTTTTCCCTTTGTTTTGATACCATCCTGCATAGCAAAGCAGGTGGTATGATTCTCCTGCCCGTCAAAGTGGTGTATATACATATAGCCTTTTGTTCAAATGGTTATATATGTTGTTAAATGTCTATTTCATACACTGATGCAGAGAGGAATGGTTATTGGAAGGGTTATTAATTGGTAAGCCCCACATAAAGTTTCATTTTTCTTCGCTCATAAAACAAGCACATTATTTTCCTTTAACAAAAAGAAAAGTTAAAATCCATTAAATTTTTTTTTTATCCAACAGCATAGCGTTAGATCAATCAAACCAATTGTTTGTTCAGGAGTTTTGATTGATGAAAATCCGCACCTGTCGCTAGCACACGAGGAAAAACAATTCATTACATCAAACTGCATATCTAAGTATGTCCTTATAAAGAGTTCAAGTAAATTAAGTACTCTTGATAATGGTCAATTAAGTATTTATTAAAATTTCAAATTTAACTAATTTACCACAAAATTTGCTCTTCAAAATCACCTAAAAGTTTAAAAATGAATTACGCACTTAAAAAGGTGACAACTTCAATTTGGTGGATTAAGTAAGAATGATCAAGGGAATAAGTACTTGAAAAATTGAAAAGGTTAAATACCTTTTTTGGTCCATTTACTATTAAAAAGTCTTTTTTGTTCATGTACTGAAAAAATCTCTTTTTATTAATCCCTTAAGTTTAAAATTTGGCCCCCTTTTGATCTCTCATTAAATTTTGCTTATGTGACACATTATATTAACGGGAACATCTGACATGGATATTACGCTATGTAAAGACGCTTACGTGGATTTAATAACACACTTCCATGTCACTTTCTCTATGAAAAAAGAAAAACCCGAATCATCTTCCTTCTTTTGAATTCTTGTTTTTCATTCATAATCAACCATTTACATGTGAGATTGATTAAGATATAATTGAGAATTCATAAGAATATTTTCATTGATAAAAAAAGTAATTATTAATTAAAGTGATTTATCAACTGTAAACCCTAACTTCTCCTCTACAAAACAGATCATTCTCTTTACTTTTTCCCTAATTTCAGATGAATTAAGTTATGAAATTCATAGCAACATGAACACAGCAACATGAACTTATTATTTGCAGTTTTAAACCCAAATATCAAATACGATCTGGGTTTCCTAATGAACCCAGAACTGAGAAATTGAATTTGAGGAACATAGATATAGGTTCCACGAACCCAGCACGTGGGTTCCATGAGGAACCCAACAACTGGATTCCATGAGGAACCTAGAACCTAGGTTTGTGGAACTCAAATCTGTTCCTCAAAGTATCTAGTTGCTAGGTTCCTCACGGAACCCAGTTTCTGGGTTTAAGGAACCCAGCGCAGAACCCAGAACTTGGCTTCGCAGAACCCAGATTTGGGTTCCATGAGGTACCTAGCAACTAATGATGAAGAGGATGCTAAGGATGAGGATGAGGAGGATGATAAAGATGAGGAGAAAGAAGAAAATGAAGAAATTAAAATTAATTTCATTTAATTCATGAATTAAGAAGTAAAATTTTTAATTTGTACATGTGGCCTAAAATATTCAGATGAAATGCTTACGTAAATTTATAATTTTATCTACGTAATTTCCACATCATTTATAATATCATTTATAAAAAAAATATTCAAGTGATTCTATTAATTAACGTGACATATTAGCAAAAATTTAACGAAGAGACAAAAAGGTCGAATTTTAAACTTTAGGAGCTAAAAAAGAATTTTTTCAATATAAGAACCAAAAGAGGACTTTTTCAATAGTAGAAGGACCAAAAAGGGTATTTAACCTAACAAAAAACAACTTATTCCATCTTTAACGCATTCTGTTAGCATTACATTAATTCAAATTTACTTTCACATGAGGGAAATTATAATTTCTTATTTCATTGACAAAAATACCCCTTAAAATTTTCCCACGTTAAAAACAATGTATATATACATGGAATAACACCCATGGAATTATGTACTTGTTTCATTCTTATTTGGTAGTAAATATATTTTGGGAATGGCAAGAACATTTTATTTTACTAATTCAAAAAGGGTACATATATTTTACCTCAGCATAAAAAAAGATGATTTACTATAAAAAAAAAACCTGAAATAAAACAAAACCAAATTTCAAAACCAAAAAACATGAAAATGGAACAACAAAATGGTAATGAAATTGTTTCCCCAAAAATCCTTAGCCGGCCTTTACCACGTGAGTTGGATGTTAGGCATGCCACTTGCTTTGTCCAAAAACAAGAAAACAGGATTTTCCAGACGACCCTTCTCCTTTCCAGCGGTCGACCTCCGATAGGATGGCTGGAAAGAACGTCTGTGAAATGAATTGCGCCCTAGATGATGTTGCAAAACAAAGGGTAGAGTTCTGCAAAATGGGTTACTAATTGCCTTGGAAACCTCCAAGGACTTCACAACCAAAAAAATACAATAAAAGCTACAATTCCTAAAATAAATGCGATATCCTAAAGCAATTAAATTAAAATGAAGTAAATAACAGAAAATAACATGCCATAAAGATTAAATTCGCAGACAACAAAAAAAGTAAAATAACAGACAATGATTTCAACTACACAGCCCATAATAATAACTAGAACTGAAGAAGAAACTATGCAACGATTAAAGTCTGGAAACTTATAAATTTAAATCTAGAAATTAGAATTAAACAAACTGCATGTCTGGATATTGTGCAGAAACAAAAGAACAAAGGTAAAGAACGTTCAACCTATTTACATGAACGAATAACATAACTAAATTCATAAAAGGAAGAAGAACTAACCGAATCAAAAGGGCAAACCTGTTTTGAAGGCTAAGTTGCTTCCAAATGCTTAAAAATTAATCTAAATGGGAATTTGCGAGAGGAAATATGAACAAAGATGAACAAATCTAGGCTAAGGCTATGAACTAATCTGGAAAATCTGGAAAATCTGAAAACTATTGCTGAAATCTGGAAAATGCAGTCTGAAAGCTGAAAAACATGCTGTGGGCAGTCTGTGTGTGTGTTGGGCCGGCCTCGAAACTGTTCTCTTCTCTCTGTATTTATTTTCTTCGGTGCTAGTAACTTTCGCCATGATCTTCGGTACTGTTCCTCGATTTTCGGCACTGTTCCTCCATGATCTTGTAATGGGATTGCAGGTCTGGCAGTTATTTAATAGTTATCTGATTTTTATTTAACTTTATCTCCAACAACCTTAAAGATAACTACCTAAAAATCCTCAATTTCCCATTTTAAATCAAACTCAAACTACCATATCCAATCTTATCTTCTGCCACCTAAGATCCAACCTTCTTGGAAATCCGTCTGGACCGTTAAATTGTAAGTCAGCCCAGCCCAGCCCAAATCCAGCCTATTGATTTTCTTGATAATTGGGCTTTACCTGGACACATGGCCTTACCCTATTGGTTTATTTTAGGTGTAAATAGAAATGAAAGGAAATCTGAATCACTAAGAAAATTTTGTACTGTTTTTGTTCAAGAAAAATAAAATATATTGTATTGGGCCCCCGGAAGGTGTTCTTTTGAACTAAAACTGAAATTAGCCCATGGAAGGCTTCGGCCTTTTGGGTAAAAGGCCTTCTGAAAACAAATTATTTTAGATCCTGTTTGGTGTGGCTGGTTTGAGCTTTTGCTTTTTGAGTACTGTTATGAGTGATAAGTTTAAATTTTTATTGGAGGGAAAATAGAGTTTTAGCTTTTAGAAATGTGAAAAAGTAAGTGAAAAGTAAGTAAAAAGAGAGTTTATGAAAAGTTTAAATTTGAAACTTTTGAACTTGAAACTTTTGAACTTTTACTGTTTAAGAGCTTTTTGAGGTTAAAAAAATATTTAAAAGTATAAATTTTTTTAAAAAAAATTTAAATTTATGAGACATGAATAATATATAAAATCTGAAGCTCCTAGTAACTCCACCAAACATGCCCTTAGCTACTTAAAAAAAAAAAAAAGCAGCAATAATGACCCGATATTGTCCCCTATTTATTTATTTATTTATTTCTGTTTTCTGAGACGATGTGCTATACAATAATAAAATATGATGTTCGACTTCTCAGACTCCTCTCAACCATCTCGGATTTCAGGCCTAAAATCTGTAATATACAGTAAAAATGAAGGCCAAAGTTGCTACTGCTGAGGACTTGCCTTAATTGTTTAGTTAGTACAGAAACAATCATAATTTGAAAGAAGCCATCTCTTTTACGCTCGTCAGTGCGCAGCGTCACAGAACAGGAGGGAGAAGAAGCGACAAGTCACAGGTGACCGGAGCTAAATTGGAAACTTTGTCGTCTTACCAGACGATACACGACGTTCCGGTGGAATAAGTGGAGGAAGTAGTATCCTGGAGGAGAACTGAGGCCGTGATATGGCGTTGGAAGCAGTAGGAGACCTTGCTCTTCACATAATTCTTTTGAAACTAGGTCCCAAAGATACTGCGAAGGTTTCCTGTGTCAGCAAAAGGCATAGGGATTCTGCTTCTGGTGACCATCTGTGGTCCAAATTTTGTCTTGATGATCTTGATCTCGTATCCCCTCAAGACCCTCATGGAAACCCCGCTCCCTCTTTCAAGGTAATTGAAAAAATGAAGCATTTTCTGTTGTTTTTGTATTCACTATTCTCATTTCCATTTTGCTTGAATTTTTTTGGGGATAATTTGGGTGAATCAAAGATTAGATTTTTGTACAGAGAATGCAATCTGGTGTTTTAGGTTGCCTATTGTAATGGTCTCTGATTGTGTATTTCCAGGTAGCTTATCAATTATGGAGAGAAGCTTTTGCTGTGTACCCATGGCCACTTGTTCTGCGAGTGAAAAGATGCTGGGGCAGGATTAGGAGCTGGTTGAGCAATAATTTTCCGGTGGCAGAGGCTACCCTCCGAGGAGGGGCGTCGGAATCTGATATTGAACAATTAGAGAACCTCTTAGAAGTGAAATTGCCTCTTCCCACTAGGGTTCTCTATCGCTTTCATGACGGCCAAGAATTGGCTGCCAAGAAGCTGTCTGGCAATTCACACTTTTTATTGGGAATCATGGGTGGCTACTGTTTCAACAACCATTGGGTTAATGTCTACTTGTTGTCTCTTAGTGCGGTGATTGTCAAGACAAAGGCGGTTGCATATCGTCTGGGTTTTCTAATCAAATATAAGTACATTGTTGTGGTTGGTTCCTCGACTGCTAGTATTAAGCTTTTTTTCCTTAGCTGCCGAAATGGCCAACTCACTGTTGGTGCAAGGAATATTTTAACACTTGGGGAAATGATTCAGTGTGTGCCAAATTTGCTTTTTCGATCTGTCCATGATTCTAGTGGTGATCAGCAGCAAGATGCTATGTTGCTATGGTTAGAAGAACATGGCCATCGCTTAGAAAGTGGCATTATCAAAGTTTGTGAACGAAAGAATATCAAAAGTATCAGTCTGTTTCCAGAGGTTCCTCCCTTATGTTCTGTAGTAGTAACCAATGGTGTTGAGGTAAATTGCAGGGTGCTATGTGGGGTTACTTTAATACCTTTCTTTAGTAAATCTAGGCAGTTGTAAAATTTTGATATTTATTATGACATTTTCGGTTGTTATTTAATAAGCTCTATGTATAGGATTTAATATCTGAAAAGCTTCTTGCTCTATTAAGATGGCACCCCTTTTCATCATTTCATTGTTAAACAGGCTTCACTATATATGTATCCTGCTGTCCTTTGCGAGATCTGCTATAAGTTCCATTTTCATTATTATTTTTTCTAAGAGTATTAATTTAGCTTTTTCCTACTTCAGATTCGTGCCTCTGCTGTCCTTGTTCCAGAGTTTGTTAACTCTCTAGATGATTTCAGGGGATACTTGTTTGCTTATTCAATCCGCATGTCTCTCCAGCCTGAAGGTTGTATCATTAATGGAATGACCTTTGACTCCTGCCAACTTTATTGGAGACACTTGCTCATCCAATTTAATGGTGATATAAGATCTAATGTTGATGGAGAGGCCATAGGAAAGGTAATATCATGCCGGATCATATCATTTTTCCTTCTTGTAATTTGTTCTGTTCATATTTCAGCGAAAACTTTCATGTATGGGAAAAATTAATTTCCACCAGTGAAGAACTGCATCTTTCTTATCCTTTATTAACTTTTTGGTTGCCTATAGTTTTATCAGAATTAGAACTAGAAATGTCTCATCTGCCCCATTCTCTTGTAATCAATTTATTAACATCCTTGATATAGGGGAATTTTAAATTTCCAAAAGAGGCTGTAGATCTCACTCTTTTTACATCCTGGCAGTACCCTCTCTTGCGACCAGGTGAGGGAGAATTTGTTTATGAAAGCTTCACACGTCTACCAGCTTCTTCAATCTCAGGTTCTGCCGAAGGTTATTTCAAATTTGTCCGTGGCAGGTAATCTGCTTGATATTTTACATGTGTTGTTTAAGTGGTGATATTAGATTTGATGATCCAGTCAAAGATAAAGGGTATGCTTGGTTTGGTATGCCGTGACCTTTGTGTTACTTAGGTTGAGTGGGACTGCATTAAGCTAAGAATATGTGTTCTATTTGTGTGCCATCTGGCAAATGAATCCACAAATTGCTGGTAGGTTCTATTTGAGGCAAAAAAAGTCAGTGTCACGCAGCAACCTAAGTTATTGATCTTTTGTGTGGCAACCTAAAAATATGTTGATATAGGAGTAGATTTTATATTTATACTTTTTATTATGAGAATTGGATACATTTATCAAATTATATCTTGTCATATCCTTTGAAATTTATATAATAATGATGCATCTGTTACCTGCATGCATGATAGGTTTCATTTCTCATTTACTAATTGGTGATCTTATCTGAATCTTGATTTCGCTAGTTGGGCAATCCTCACGGATTTGAATTTTGTCCAGAATCTTAGATTGAATGTATCAGCCATTAGAATTGGCTGAAAGAGGAAGTTAATTGCTAACTACTTGACCTTTCTAACCAAGTTCTTACTTTTTATTTAATCTTAATAGATTGGCAGACCAAAAAGGTGGCCTGTTTGAAGTTCAAGTGGCAAGGTTCCCCGTAGAGGTGCAAGATTATATTTACTGACTGAACTTTGCATGGTTCTCTCGAAGCACGGGAACTGAACTGATTCTAAACGTCCTCTATTAGTCAGTATGAGAAGACCCTTTCAGCCTCATACTTAAGTAGTACAAAAAAAGTCATGATCCATTCTTTGTTGTTTAAGTAGGTTTTGTGATTTGGTATGAATTTATTCACTTGATATCCCCTGATATTCTTTTCCGTTTCCCTTTCGGTTTATGTGAGCATATTCAAGAATTTTTGGTAGAAAGAGAGAAATAGATAGATACTGCATTAGTTCTGGGAAACAAACTCCCAATAGCATTATTCAATAATTATGTTTGGTTGCTTCAACAGAAGCTATTTTAAAACCAGGAGCAAACATATGCACTGAACAGAGTAAACTGGCCCTAAACCGCGGCTATTTACTATACTTCAAAAAATATCAAATGCAAGGTTTTTAAAACCGGACCGGTCATTGAACCGTTTTTAGGTCTGGTTTTCGGTTTAACCGGTTCAATCGGTTCAACCGATGAACCGGCCGATTCAAATAACAAGGGAAATTTGATGAGAGGGATAAGTAATTTTGTAATTTCATTAAAATTAAGGGTTAAAATCGGTATAAGAAAGGAATGGTGAGGGTGAATTGGAAAAAATAAAAAGAAAATTGCATGAGAAATTGAATTGGTGGTTTTTCTGGTTCTATCGGTTCCATTGGTTTCATTGGTTTTAACTGGTTTTGAACGGTTTTGACCCGTTCTGAATGGTTTTTGATCGGTTTTGACCTCAAACGGTTTTTTTATGTGAATCGAGCCATTTTCATTATCGGGTACCGGTCCGACCGGTTCAACCGACCGATCCGGTCCGATTTTAAAAACCTTGATCAAATGGACTCTATAAGTTACAATATTTGGTTTTGAGTCCAACTTTTGTAGGTTGAAACGGTTTGAATTTCTAAGCACAATTTATTGGATTGAAAGAAGGTGCGTCTAATTCAATGACTAATGTTTTGCACAAGGTTTTTAAAACCGGATCGGTCATTGAACCATTTTAGATCCGGTTTTTGGTTTAACCTGTTCAACCGGTTCAATTGATGAACCGACTGGTTCAAATAACAAGGGAAATTTGATGAGAGGGATAAGTAATTTTGTAATTTCATTAAAATTAAGGGTTAAAAT
>BPVZ01000585.1:3671-20931 GCA_020521535.1 Rubroshorea leprosula | reverse complement strand
GATCTTGACTATGTTGACAGAAGTAGAGACTTTTGAAATTTGCATGTGTAAAGAAGTAATTCAACTATACGTTTATAAAACATGTTCTTAAACTTAAGCGTAATTTTTTTTGAACAGCAAAAATTTTTATTCAAATGGAGTATAAAAGATACTCCCAACCCATAAACATCAATTGCTTTCTTTCCTTACTGTGGGCAACTTAGAAAACATAGACCTTGTGGAATCTTTAAATGAAAAACCAGCCATTAAAACTCAGAAAACATCCCCTTCATCAACAAACCTGTCATAGTTGCAAGGCTTTGATGCATTCCTTCGGATTCAGCTGCCACTCTGGAAATGAAAAAGCACAAAACTTTGTTTTGCTTCTGATCCACTGATATGATCTCATTTGTACCATTTCCAGGAGTCCATTTTCCTCCACGTCTAAATCCTTGAAAATCAGCCCATTCCTATGCAACCATAGAGACCAAATGATAGCAAACCAAAGTACATCCCATGCTTTCCTCTCCTCTTTTGTTCCTCCAAATAGATAATGTTGGTGAAACACATTTTTGCATGAATTATCTAGCACATAAGAAATATTCCACCAATGAAAGCATCCCATCCATAATTTCCTTGCAACTTTGCACTCAATGAATAGATAATCACAGCTTTCATCCTCCAAATTACAAATAGTACATGAACCAGAGTTACCTCTTATGGTAATGTCTCTATTCCTCAAATTTTTCTTAGTTGGAATCCTGTTTTGTAGCAATTGCCAAGAGAACCCACAAACTTTTAGTGGAACCAAAGCATTCCAAGTTTTCTTAAAGAAGCATGTTTCCTTGACACTATTAGTTGGCTGTAGGAAGTTGTACACATCTTTCACTTTATATTTGCCTTCCTTATCATAATGCCATTGCCATTTGTCTTTTTTTCCCTCCACTGGTTGTACATGTTCCAGCATCTTTAGCAAGGCTTCTTCTAATTCTTTTTCCCATTCGTAGAGTTGTCTTCTCCAAAAGAAAGTCCATCTCCATTTGCCATTCGACCAAGTGCCCATGCCATGAATTGAATTGTTCTTTCCTGTAGATAAAGAAAAAAGTCTAGGCAATATTTTCATTAGTTCCTGCTCCCCTACCCAGACATCCTTCCAGAAACTAGTAATTTTCCCCTCACCTATCACCCTTTTAAACCCTTTGCCTAACCACTCTTTCTTATGAAGGCACCCATTATTAATGTTGCATATGTCTTGCCACCAAGTCGACCTTGCTCTTTTACTTTGACATAGCCGTTTCATCCAATCTCCCTCATTATCCACATATTTTTCTCTCAACACCCTCTTCCATAGTTCATTACCCCCTACCAACAACCTATTCCGCCATTTTCCTAACAATGCTAAATTAAACCACCTCAAGTTTTTTATACCTAGCCCACCTTCATTCTTATCTCTACAGTCTACACACATTTTCCCAACACACCCACGCCACTTTCTTCTTGTTCTCACTTCCCCCCATAAGAATCTCCTACGAATTGTATCTATTTCCTCAATGACCCCTCTTGGAATTTTATACATTGATAAGAGAAACACAGGTAGGCTTGAAAGCATGGAGTTAATAAGAGCGATTCTACCTCCAAAGGACAAGAACTGACCATTCCACAATGACAACCTGTTTCTACATCTCTCCATTAGTGGGCACCATATAGCTAGCCTTCTCAGATTCCCACCAACTGGTATACCCAAGTATTTAAAAGGAAACTCCCCCACAGTGCAGTTTGGCAAGTCTGCCATTCTTTCCCTCCAATCCTTTTCGACATTTATGCTAAGTAATTGGCTCTTGCTATAATTGATCCTAAGTCCCGAAACAAGCTCAAAGGTTCTCATCATAGCTTTGACTGCCCACACATTCCTCTCAGTTGCATCCCCAATTATCACAGTATCATCCGCAAATTGCAAATGAGAAACAATCAAGCCCCTACCTCCAATTGATACACCCTTGAACATATTTTTCTGTTTTGCACTTGAAATTATCCCATTCAAGCCCTCAGCAACTATAAGGAATAGAAAAGGTGATAATGGGTCTCCTTGTCGCAAACCACGGCTCATTCCAAACTCCCTAGTAGCACTTCCATTCACTAGTACAGACACCATACTTGTCTTGAGGCATTCACGAATCCATAGATTCCAAGTCTCGCAAAAACCCATTATATTCAGCATCTATTCCAAAAAACTCCAACATACGTTATCATAGGCCTTTTCAAAATCAGCCTTAAAAATGATATAGCTTTTCCTTCTTCTTTTCACCACTTCAACAACTTCATTGGCAATTAGAACCCCATCCATCAGTGGTCTATCCCCAACAAAAGCAAACTGCTCTTCACCAATGATGTTACCCAAAATCCTTTTCAGATGGTTGGCAAGCAACTTAGCAATGATCTTGTACATGCTACCTATCAATGAGATAGGCCTAAAGTCTTCAATTTTCTGGGGATTCTCTTTTTTGGGAATCATTACAATAAAAGCAGCATTCAACCCTCTTACCATTCTCCCGTTAACTTGGAACTCTGTCACAAAATTCAATATCTCCTTCTTTATTTCGCTCCACATGGCTTTTAAAAAGCCAAAATGAAAACCATCTGGCCCCGGAGCTTTATTACTGTCACATTCCCATATCGTTTGCTTCACCTGTTCCTCAGTAAATGGTGCCACCAGCATTTGATTGTCTTCTGTGGATATTTGTTTAAAAGGGATCCCATCCAAGGTCGGTCTAAACTTAAGTGTAATTAATATAGTTTTCCAACATTTGTGTTGACATGTCCGTTGTCCAAACTAAAAAGAACAAATTAATTTTAAACAACAAAAGTGTAAAGCTTAAATGTCAAATTTGGTTCATAAACTTTTAATTTTGAGTAAATTTTGTCCCTCAACTCTTTTTTTTTGTATTTTTTTCGTTATTCAACTCTAAAAAATTCATTTTTTTATCCTCTTGTCAATTCATAATTTTATAATTTATGAACTAAATATATATATTAAAATTTTAGGAATTAAATATATATATTTGAATAGGCTTAACTGATATAAGATAAAAAAAAATGTATTTTTTAGAGTTAAATGATGAAAAAAGTATTAAAAAAAAAGTTTAGGGACGAAATTTGTTCAAAATTGAGAGTTTCTAAGCCAAATTTGGCATTTAACAAAGTGTAAAAAATGGGAGTAACGTCCCTAAAATAGATCGGACAAAGTAGGAAGCTTGATCTCGACCTTGGTGGATAGAGGGATTTTCAGGTCCCCGATGATCAGAAGATCGATCGTCAGACCCACCTCCAACTCATAATCGATATCCCAATCCGCTCCAATGTCCCTGGCCAAGCTCACCATGATGCTGTACGGTACCTTCACCGGCACCTCCAGCATCGTCGTGTCACTCGCCTTCAACGACCCCGGATCCGGCATATCCCCGACGCAATCGCCCTGTACTTCGCCCAATACATATAATGTAATTACATCGATTCATAAAATTTTATATATATACACCCAAAAACAGATCTGGAAAAAAGTGAATGTAACCTGCTGGCACTTTTGAGTTCGTAGGAGACCTCACATACGGGAAGGGGATGGCCGTATGGGTTGTTGACGGAGACCTTGGCGTTTAACTCGACGCCTTCCCGGCTGAAGTTCTTCATATTGACATCGGTGAGGGTGGCTTCCGGCTTCTTTATGTTGGCCACCTTCTCCGCCACGAAGTTCTTGGCCTTGTCCACCAACTGCGACGTTGGCAACATCCGAGGAAGAAGTTATTTTACCACTAGTTTGGCTGCGTTTGGCTTGCTAATACGATGTAACTCATCGCGGTTTTATAGGAGTGAATGTGGGTTTGCGACACGTGTAAAGATCCGCAGAAGGAGATCTATGCTGGCATTGGATTGTTTCAGATTCTTGGGAATTTGAATTTTTTTTTTATTGGAATAGCAATTAAGATTATTTAATTTTTAATGAATGGCAGATCAATTCAAAAACATGTGTTTAAATTAACTGTTAAATATAATTAATAGCTTATAATTAATATTTAATAGTTATTAATTGGTATTTATAATTTTAAACTATCTAATTTATTTGATTAAATTTAATAATTAATTAGTTCACAAAATACCAAAATAAACCCCTCTCTAATGTGCAAATTAAAGCAATGAATGAATTTTGAAGAGGTTTTGTATTAATAAATGTCAGAAATGTGGAGTTTGAATCCATCTTTAAATATCATTGTAATGTAATTTAATTAAATAATTATTGGTACATATTTCGGTTCAACACATTGTGTGATATACTCATTAAAAAAATTATTATTTTTTAATCTAAAATTAAAGACAGACAAATTTGATGATATAATTATGCACATAGGATCCATGAACCGATTGAATTTACTGTATTTATATTATATTTTTAATGAATAAACTGAGAATATGCCAAAAAATGTGTTAAACTGATGGTGTACCAATCATTTTCCAATTTAATTATAAACTCAAAGAAAAAGGAAAGTAGAGAAAATTGATTTGGAAGCTTACATCCATTGACAACTGCGAAAGGAACTTGAAAGGAACTCTACGGCCTTCTGAAAGCAGCGTGATGGAAACTTGAGTTGAGGATAATCCATTCTTCTATTATCTTTTCTTTGTTCTCGTTGATTTTGTGCTTTTAATGTGTGGTGGTTTTAACTGTTTCTAGTTTTTATGATATATTTCATTGACCAAATACAGTTTTATTAGTAAATTTTTTGAGAAGGATGCAAGGCAGACAGAGAGGACGGTCAGCTCGACAGACAACACAGAGTTGGGGGTATGGATCTCACCGAAGGCAGGACCGATGATTTCAAAATCGACAACAACAGCGAGAGAGATCAAGAACCAGCAGAAGGGGTTGGAGGCAGAATTTTGGTGGTTACGATTTGAATCTCTTAAAGCAAGCCCCACCATTCTACTTCACAAACTTTCCTGATGACTGGAGTTATAAAGAGATGTGGAATACATTCCACAAGTTTGGCAGAGTGTATGCTATATATGCTCCAAACCATAGAGACAAAACAGAAAATGGTTTGGTTTTTTTAGATTCCTTGAAGTTAAAGATGAGAGACAACTAGAGAGACAACTCGATGAGATCTGGATTGGCAATGTCAAACTCCAAGTCAATATTCCAAAATACAGCAAAAGAGACAGTGATTTTCAAAGAGAGAAGTTTCGAAGCAAGCAACCTGTTCACATAGATCTACCTTGTAATATGCAAAGGAGTTATGCAGATGTACTTAGAGGCCCAATGAGCGAGGTCAAAAATTTGAATCTTCAAAAAGCTGGTATGGCATCAACTTAGACCATTAATTCACACAGATCTACCAGGTAACCAAGAAAAGTAGGAAAGTAATGGTCTGGGTTGGAGTTCACTGTTAATAAGGAAGATTCTGCGTGACTTGATGGTTGCTATGTGGGAACAATCAGATCAGTTGAGTTAATTCCAACCATGCAAGAAAAACTCTATATGGAGGGGTATTTTGCTTGTTCAGTTAAACCCATGGGAGGTAGGTTTATGTTACTAAGTTGCGAGGATAAGGAGGAGCTGAAAGATCTGGTGGAGAACACGACAGATTGGCTAGATCAGTGGTTTGATGAGATCAAACCATATTCTCCTTCAATAGTTGCAAGCGAGGGATTAGTTTGGGTTAAATGCTTTGGAGTTCCTTTGAATGTTTGGAGGCCAAAATTCTTTGAAACCATTTTGAGTCTCTAGGGAAAATTTATATCACTAGACGATAGTACAAGTAGGAAACTTAGGTTTGACATGGCTAGAGTCTTAATCTCAACGTCCTCTAAAGAGTTTATCTCTAAATCCATTTCGATTAAGGTCAATGGACGACTCTTCAACATTGTCATCAGGGAAGAAGAAACCTCTAATAGCTTATTTTCTATGAAATTTGATCACGTCATCTTCTCAAACAGTGATATAGATGGTGATGACACTGTTTCTTGGTCACTCTATAGTGACTCCTCAGTGAATCCCATAGCAAACATCCCGGGCGGCGGATAGATTGACTTTTTTCGGGGAAATATACATAATGATGAAAAAAATGAGGACGTGGAGGCAAGGAAAACAATAGAAGATGAAGAGTCTATTAATTGCGAAGATTTTGAAATCCCTGTTGAAATTGGAGAGAGAGTTGTAGTGGGCCCTCAAGAGGTTGCTTGGGTTCAGGACTCATCGAAAATGGTGAAGAACCGTTATAAAGATCAAATAACATCAACGGACAACAGCATTCAACATAATGTGGACCCAAAGTTGAACACATGCTTTGATGGGAACTTGGACTTGGGCTTTAAGGATGGGTCTTCTAAGCCCAATTCTGATATGGTCAAGCCAACCCAAAACCCCTCAATGGGAATGAATCTGGACAACAATGCAGGGAACACTACAATCAGAATCCACAGAAAGCAGCTAAGCGAAACAAATACAGCAGACAACTTAAAGGAGAGGCAATTATAAGAAGAAATGGATAGCGATTCAGGTGAAATCAAGGAATGGATGTGTTAATATGCGAGTAGGACCTCGAAAACACTAAAAGAAGGAGGAAGAAAGCTCGATCATGTGTCGAGGTCTACTAGAATTCCAAAGCTGTGTAGGTTTCAAAAGAGAAAATGAAGAAGAGGGGACGACCAGATAGTGGACAATATGTTGGGCATCTTTTTCCAACATTTTTCTCATCTGATGAAAAACACGTGGCTGAAGGATCTTTCGGTGACAGTGATATCATGAATTGTAACAAAGGAATACAAGCAAAACAAAAAAAGGAATGAGATGGCTAGAGAATTTGGGACTATGCCAAGAATTTAGGGGCTACAACGAACGGAAGCGAGGAGCTAATTCAACAGATTAATGACCTAGAAGCCAAAGATAAAGAAATCAGAGACAAAGCAATTGAGGCTGCAATTGGAGGTGAAAGGGTAAGTTTCCCCACTTTAAAATGATTTTGTTGTCATGGAATATAAGAGGGTTGGGTGGTGGGGGACAACAACAAGAAGTCATAGGACTTATAATCAGAGAAAAAGTTGAATTTGTTGCTTTATAAGAGACCAAACTAGAGTTGATTGACAGGAAAACTTGTAGATCTCTATGGGGGTTTGATAATTTTGACTGGGCAGCTAAGGCTTCAATTGGTAGATCAGGAGGGCTTCTATGCATTTGGAATTTTGATATTTTTTACAAAGAAAGAATTTTTGAGGGGACCAACTTTCTAGGTATATTTAGTTTTTGGGGCAAAAATGCAGTCCCAGTTTTCATCATCAATGTCTACTGTCCATGTGAGCTAACGGGTAAGAGATTATTGTGGGAGGAACTAAGTAATCTTGTTTCATCTTCATCTTGTGGGAATTGGTGTATATTGAATGATTTTAATGCAGTAAAAAACCGGCACGAAAGGAAGGGCTGTAGATCCTTATCCCTTGAGATGAGGGAGTTCAGTGAGTTCATCAATGATCTGAACCTAACTAACTTGCCATTGGTTGGGAGGAAGTATACTTGGTACAAACCAAATCGTCAATCAATGAGTAGGCTCGATAGAGCTCTTTTCTTTGAAAATTGGTTGTCTACTTGGCCAGATATGAGGCAATGGTGTCTTGCTAGAACATGTTCAGACCACTGTTCGATTCTACTAAAAAATCAGTGCAAGGACTGGGGACCCAAGCCCTTTTGTTTCTATGATGCATGGTGGGAATCTAAAGGCCTTAAAGAGCTATTAACTCAATCTTGGACCTTTGTTGAAGTGCAGGGATGGAAAGGCTACTGTCTCAAGGAAAAATTAAAAGCCTTAAAGAAGTCCCTGAAGCAATGAAGCAACAACTTTAACTTAGAAATTGAGACTAAGATTGCATACTCAAAGCGGAGGATAGAAGATCTTGATTTAAGAGGAGAATCACAACAGTTGAGAGAAGATGAAATCATGAAAAGAAAACAGACATTCATTAACTTGGGGAAATGCATGAAAATCAAAGAAGGAATCTTGAGACAAAAATTTAGAAAGACATGGTTGCCAGAAAGGGATAACAACATTAACTTTTTTCATCATTGTGTTCGAGGGAGAACCAGAAGAAATGAGATCAATTACATTCAAGTGAAGGGTCAACAGCTGACTGAAGTGGATGAGGTAAAGGAAGGAATAGCCAATTATTTTGAAGACATTTTTAGAGATGAAGGATGGGAAATGCCGACACTAGATGGCATCCATTTCAAAAAAATCTCTCAAGTTGAATCATGCATGCTCACTACTACATTTACTAAAGAGGGAATTTGGAAAGCTGTTTGGGATTGTGATAGCTCCAAATTCCCAGGTCGTGACGGATTTAATTTCAAGTTTTTCAAAGATATGTAGGACGTAATCAAGCAGGACATCATTGGGTTTATTGATGAATTCTATATGAATGGAAGCTAATAAAAGGGTCCAATGCTTCATTTGTTATCCTGATCCCAAAGACACTCAACCCTTAGAAAATTGAAGATTTTAGGCCCATTTTACTTATAGACTCCATGTACAAGATCATTGCAAAGCTTTTAGCCTAATCGGATAAGACTAGTAATGGGTAGTGTGATTTGGGTCCAACAAATTGCATTTGTCAATGGTAGACTACTAGTCGATGGGGACCTGGTGGGCAATGAAGTGATTGATGAAACCAAAAGAAAAAGGAAAATCAGCTTCGTACTCAAACTAGACTTCAAAAAAGCATTTGATAAGGTCAGTTGGAGCTGCCTTAACTACATGCTTAAAAGAATGGGGTTCAGTGATAAGTGGTCAAATTGGATCATGGAATGCTTATCTACCAGTACTGTTTCCTTCCTTGTTAATGGTTCAACTACCCGACAAATTTCAATTAGTAGGGGTCTCCACCAAGGCGATCTTTTATCTCCATTTCTATTTCTCATAACAGTTGAAGGTTTGAATGGGCTGATCGATTCAGTTATAAACCAAGGATTGTTGAAGGGAATTGAAGTTGGGACACAAAGATTAAAGGTCACTCACCTACAGTTCGTAGATGACACACTGATTTGTGGGAAGGCTACCGACAATAACTTGTGGGCAAAGAAGTTCATTTTAAGGACCTTTGAAATTGTCTCTGGACTGAAAATAAACTACAGAAAAAACCAACTTATGGGGATCGATACAGACTCTAATTGGCTCAAGAAAATGGGATGCCTACTCAACTGCCAATTGGGATCTATGCCTTTCAAATATCTAGGAATCAAGGTGGGAGGCAATCTGAGAAGACTGGGCTTTTGGAAAGATCTCATTGAGAATTTCAAAAAGAAACTTTGCTTCCTGGAAAAATCGACTCTTGTCTTTTGGCGAAAGAATTACCCTTCTCAACTTTGTGCTATCCAGTCTTCCTGTCTTCCTCATGTCATTCTACTTGCTTCCCAAAGGTATTATTCATACTCTTGATAAACTCAAACGTAATTTTTTATGGGGGGGAGAGGAGGATAAGAGAGTCATTAACTAGGTGAAATGGGAAAGAGTCTACAAAAGCAAGCTTGAGGGAGGGCTTGGGGTGAGAAATCTTCAGAGGTTCAACCTAGCTCGTTTAGGAAATGGTGTGGTAGATTGGCCATAGGAGAAGCTAGCTTATGGAGTAAATTAATTCAAGAGAAATATAGTCATAATAGAGATAATTGGCTGTGTTCATTAGGGGAGGGCAATGATAAGGGCTCACTTTGGTGGAGAGGCTTATGTAAGTTAGGAGATTTGGGGGGCGGTGCTAATGAGTGGCTAAAGGGGGGGTTTCAATTAAAAATTGGAGAAGGAGCATTAGTTAGATTCTGGTGGGATGATTGGGCTGGGTGTGGGCCTCTCGTTGACAAATTTCCTAAAGTGTATTTATTATCTACAAGTCAACAACATTCAGTTAACCAAATGGGGAATTGGACGAATGGCACTTGGATCTGGAAACTTCCATGGAGGAGAAAGCCTTTGCATAGAGAAAGAGCCCAAATGGATTCCCTTATGACTATTCTAAATGGGGTTAAACTCCAACATGGGATTTAGGACACTTGGAGCTGGAAACACAACAAAGATGGTATGTACAACACTAGTAAAGCCTACTCCTTACTTGTCGTTGATAGTGAATCTATAGATCCCAGCATCAGCTCCAGAATATGGAATCGTAATATCCCCACCAAAGTTTGTGCGTTTACTTGGAAATTAATTCAAAATCGTATACCCTCCAAACTCAACTTGTCAAAACGAGGAGTGTGCAACTCTCATGATGGACTTGACTGTGTCTTTTGCAATGGTGATGTTGAAGACTCAAAGCACCTATTTCTTCATTGCAAAACAACCTTTAAGCTCTAGTAAAAATGCTTTTGTTGGTGGGGAATCGAACATGTAATGCCAAAAACTTGTTGGGACACCTTCACTTAGCACAAAGATCTTCTCACCAATGCAACTATCAAAAAAGGCTGGAACATTATATGGTTTGCAGTTACATGGACCATCTGGTTGGCAAGAAATGAGGTAATATTTCAGAACAAATGCTTGGATGAGGGGAAGCTATTTGATTTGGTGCAGGCCTCTTCATACCAGTGGCTCAAACTCAAAGGTGAAGGGAAGGGGATCACACTCTCAAATTGTATACAACAACCATGATTGAGCAGTCTTGTAGCCTTCAAAACAAAAATGTGATTTCCAAACCATAGAACTATTAGAGCCTGGGTTGTGTTTTCTCCCCTCTTTGTAATATGGGTTTAGAGTACCCCTTGTACTCTAAATAAATAAATAAACTTCTTTTGTTGTTAAAAAAAATAGTAATTTTTTTTTTTTTAAAACAAGAGAACGTGGATTAGGATAGATTAAGGAAAAGAATATTAATTGGTATATACTTTATTTTAACATATTATATAATATATTTATTAAAAAATTATTATTTTTAATATAAAATTAAAAGTAAAAAAATTATAAAAATGCAATCATATATATATGATGCAAGAATTAACTAAATTAACTATATTTATATTATTTTTTGGATACATTTTTTAATCCCTTTTTTGGAGTTAAAGAATAGAAAGAAAAATAAAATATATTTTAATAATTAAATTGGGATGAGCATCCATAAAATGTGTTGAATTGAGTAAGATGATTTCCTTACATTGATAGTGATATACAAATAATTTATTTGCATTTTTATTTATAAATTTTAATTACAATATATATGTTATTAAATGAGAATTGGTATATATAATATTATGAGTTTTAATAAAGTGAAAAGAGTCAATAATTTAATAATATATAAAATTATATTAAAAGATAATTCAAAAATTTGTCCCAAAATCATTTTCTCTAAAATTTACCAAGAAAAGAAATCATTTTCCTTAAGAGATTAAAAGTTTGAATCTTCTTAATATGAAAATAAAATTGTACTTATCTATCTTATTTTTAAAATTGTTGAGCTTGCTTGAAAGAATGAGGTTCCTGTAAAGAAACATGATCAGTAACCATAGACGGCAAGATCCGAGGCTTCCGTGTACCATCCTGCGATCGGGTCACCATGGAGTGGGTTCTACAAGCAGGCAGCGGACAATTGGGCTACAAAAGAGGACCGATGGCCACAGGGGAAGCCGAAATGGGTGCCGTAGGTGCCGCGGGTTGTGCTATGGGTGCCACGGGCTCGGGTGAATAAGGTGCCACTGGTTCAAAATCGGCAGAGATGGAAGCTGCAGGTTGCGCAGAAAGGCTGGAGAGGTGGGTGCACGGAGAAAAGGCCGATTGGGCTTGAGGCAACCTAGAAGATGGAGATAGAAGATGTGAAGGGGGTGGACTTATGGTGCTTTCATACCTCAAAGACAATAGTCGCTCATGTATTGACTTGATTAGGGTTTACAGTATTTATACACGATGTCAAGAATATATTTGTAATGATTAAATTGCTCTCATGTAGGGGTGAAAATTTGCCTCGATACCCGCTGGGTCTCGTGGGGATTCCCGTTATGGGGATGGAGCGGGGAAAAATATTTTTTCTCATGAAGCGAGGACAAGAGGTATTTTTCCCCTATGAAATTTTAAGAGAAATTTTTCCCGTCCCACAGGACCTTGTGGAGATCCTATCCTCACGAAAAATTAAAAAATATATATATATAATATAAATTAATTTCATTTTAAATTTAATATAATTGCGAAACCCAAACCCAATTAAACAAAATTTAACCCAATTTTTTTCAGCACAACCCAACCCAACCCAACCCAATCCTTTTAACCCTAATTAACCTTCATTTCTCCAGTTCTCACTTCTCACACTGCCTCTGCCCGAGTCTGCCGCCTCTCACTCTTAGACTCTCTATGTCTGTCACCTAGGTCACCTTCGACCTTCCCCTTTGGCCCTCCCCTACCTTATTCATTTCTCCAGTTCTCACACTGCCTCTGCCTCCTCTCACTCTTGGACTCTCTGTGTCTCTCACCCCTTTGGCCTTCCCCTACAAATCTCAACCTTAAATCCCCCACTGCACCGCTGTTGCGCCGTTGCTGCGCCCCTGCCAACGCTTATGTCAATTATGGAAATCCTCAAGACGGTAAAATCAGTGAAATTTGGACTGGTATCTTTGTGTTGTGTTGTTTGGATGTGAATCTGACTTTGAATTTGATGTTTCCAATCTTGATTGATTGGGTGATATTCATATGATCAATGGGAGCATGTTTGGATGTTTTTCAATTCTGGATTTCTATTTTATTAATATGTAATTTGTCTTGATTACAGAGAATTTGCATGTGATTTTGATTATTTTACTAATTTGCTAATAAGATAATTGATGAATCTAGGATTCTTTTTTTCAATCTAGATTTTCGTATGTTTTAAGGGTCTGTAGATTCTGTGGTTCCTTGCTACTTTCTGCATCTTCAATTTTACAATTTTTACAAATTTTGATCTTGCGTGATAGCCGCTTTGACACCAATTGTGGTTTGTTGAATTGCAGCTGCTACTGCCAGGGAACGTTTGAACTTCACCAATTAATCTTTATTTATGGTGGATCTAAAAAATATATATTTAGATATTAATTGGTGGGGAATAGGAATCCACGGGGAATCAGATGGAGCAAAATCTACCTCCGTTAAAAATCTCCGCGGGGATCTCCGTCCCTGTCATCGGCGCGGACGGAGACGAGGACGGGGAGAGACTCCCCGACCCCACGGGCCCCGTTGAACTTGGCAGATGAGATGGGAAGGTAGGAAGCTTAAGCTTGCCCTTGGTGGATAGATTGATTCTCAGGTCAGAGATGATCGGAATGTCGATAATCGTCAGACCCACCTCCAACTCATAATCTATATTCCGATCCGCTCCAATATCCCCTATCAAGCTCACTAGTATGCTGTACGGCACCTTCACCGATACCATTAGCATCGTCGTGTTACTCGCCTTCAACAACCCCGGATCCGGCAGCATATACCCCGACACAATCGCCCTGTACTTCGCCCAATGTATATAATGTAATGACATCGATCCATAAAATTATATATATACCCAAAAACAGATCTGGAAAAAAGTGAATCTAACCTGCCGGCGCTTTTGAGTTCGTAGGAGAAATCACATATGGGAAGAGGATAACCGTAGGGGTTGTTGACGGAGACCTTGGCGTTTAACTCGACCTCTTCCCGGCTGAATTTCTTCACGTTGACATCGGTGAGGGTGGCTTTCGCCACGATCTCCGGCACAAAGTTTCCTGCCCTGTCCATTGGCAACATCAGAGGAAGAAGTTGTTTTACTCGTAGTTTTTAGATCTGGCTGCGTTTGGCTTGTTAATACGATGCGACTCATCGCGGTTTTATAGGAGTGAATGTGGGTTTGTGACACCTGTAAATTAATATCCGCTGTGGGAGATCTATGTTGGAATTGGATTGTTTCAGATTCTTGAGAATTTGATTTTTTATTGGAATAGCAATTAAGATTATTTAATTTTAAGCGAGTGCAGATCAGTTTCTTACCATAGCTGTAAATGAGTTTAAGTACATTTTTTACTCCATTAATATATTTCGTCTTTTTTTAAAAAAAAAAGTGCGGATCAGTTTCACCATAGGTGTGTGAATTATCAATTCAAATATTTGATAGTTTATAATCAATATTCGATAGTATTAATTATAATTTAAAATATTTAATTTATTTAATTAAAATAATTAATTAATTCACAAAAATATTAAAATAAATGCTTCTGTAATGTGCAAATTAAAGCCATGAACGAATTTTTGAAGAGGTTTTATACTAATAAATGTCAGAAATGTGGAGTTTGAATCCACCTTTAAATATCATTGTAACATAATTTAATTAGGGTAGTGTTATAGGGATAATTTTTTTATTTTATTTTTTATATAACTTTCATATATTATTAAATAAGTAAATGTATTCAATATCACAGGAACTACATGAATTAAAAAAATCAATTATTTCAGTAATACATCAGATTATATAAAAAGATAAGATAAAAAAATTATGCAAAAAGCATTTCTCATTTAATTATAAACTCAAAGAAAAAAAAAATGGTAGAGAAAATTGATTCGGGAGCTTTCATCTATTGACAACTGCGAAAGGAACTTGAAAGGAACTCTATGGCCTCCTGTAACCGGCGTGATGGAAAGTTGAGTTGAGGATAATCCATTCTTCTATTCTCTTTTCTTTGTTTTCGTTGATTTTGTGCTTTTCATGTGTGGTGGTTTTAACTGTTTCTAATTATGATGATATATTTCATTGTCCAAGTACAGTTTTATTAGTAAATTTTTAAAATTTTCTCCTTTTTTTTTCTATTTTAAAAAAGAGATCATGGATTAGGATTAAGGAAAAGAATATTAGTTAGTCTACTTCAACATATTATAAATATATTTATTAAAAAATTATTATTTTTAATATAAAATTAAAATTAAAAAAAATTTAAAAGTGCAATAATGTAAACATGATGTAAAAATTGACTGAATTAATTGTATTTATGTTATATTTTAATATATAAATTGAGAAAATATTCATAAATATTAGTGCGTACGAATCATTATCTTTAAAGCTTACCAAAAAAAAGAAATCATTTTCCTTAAGAGAATTAAAAGTTTGAATCTTCTTAATATATATAAATATAAAATTACTGTTTATTTATCTTATTTTAAAAAAATTAGAAGTAAAAATATTTTTAAATTATATTATTTTAATAAAATATTATGTAAAAAAAAACTAAAAACAAGTTAATTTTTATCTTGAAAATAAAATATTTTAATTTTTTTAATAAAATTTTATTAAAATAATATAATTGTAAAATAATTTTTCTCAAAACTTTTAAAAAGACAAGACAAGGTAACCAATTTAATCTATGAAGTTCTATATTCTTTTTTTTTTTCAAAAAGCTATGAAGTTCTATATTCTTTTTATTTTTATTTTTGAAAATAGGCAATTATCATAAAGTTCTATATTTTAATTAGGAAAATATTTTTGTATAATTTTTTTATATAATTTGACGTGTTATTAAAATAATTAATTTTTTTAATTTATATACGACCTATAATATTAAATACATTTACTCATTTAATAATATATAAAAATTATATAAAAAATAAAATAAAAAAATTATCCTTATATATCACTTTTTAAATTAAGTGGAAATTAGGAATATAACGAGAAAGAGATGGCAGGAATTTACGTGAACCACCACTTGGCGCGAATCTGTCCCTTCTTTGAATAACTTTTATTAGTTCCCCGAGCCCCAATCACCAGTACCCGTTTTTTATTCATGGAATTTTATTTGTGGAATTTTCTAAATAGAAAGACGCTTTATTTATTCCGCAATTGACGGCTTCAAACTCCACTGTAAGTGGGCCTGAGTTCCCACGACTTTTAGCATCTGCCCAACCCGACACAGGATTTGTAAATGGGCCGATGTGATTGAAACATTTTAGTCCCAACCCAACTCGTTATTATTAGTTTGGGCCGTTGGCCTCTGTTCAAATGGACCCCCTTAAGGACTTAAGTTGTCCACTCTTGTTTTCAACATTAATCCAGTCAAATGGAATTTATTTACACCAATACTAAGCTACAATTCATTGCTAACGGCTAAAAGGATTAAAAAGAACATAGCTATAATTCATTGTTTCAAACATAATATAACTAGCTCTAAGGTTTCGTTTGAATCTATAAAGATTTTTAAGAGGTATTTTGTAATAAAAAAAATTAATTCAATTTCCATTTCTAAATTACCTTTATGTAATGGTCTAGACTCTAGAGGGATAGATAATAGAAGCCACAACATTTTTTTTTTTTTTTAATTTCATGGGATATATCTAGTAAAAGACTACAATAGAATATTTGCTATTGTGAATATGAGATCTCAAAGTTAAAGTTTTTAGCTTTTATTTGTTGATATACTCTATTGAAAAACAAATTCCCAAACGTCTTTGACTACAACAGAATTTTAAATTCTTTCAACAACACAACCTAAAACTATAAGAACACAATAGTAAGAGAATATTAATTTGCAATTATGCATGCAAAAGTAAAATGAAAGTTTTATTGTATTTATATGATAAGGACTTTTTGGATTCATTTGATTTACAGCAGCATCCACTTTTTTTTTTTTTTTTTCGAACGGTGGGAATTGTGGAATTTGGAGGGAAGAGTTACAATAATATTACAGTTGCAGCTTGAACCCTTGACAAAGAGATCAAGGTCATTGCTACACTTTCATTGCGGCTAATACTACAAGTGCCAGCAACTTCGTACTTTACTATAGAAACTTTGATAAAGATCATCAAGTTCAAGCTTTTATAATTTTAAACAACTAACAATAATAGTTTAAGATCAAAACATAAAGACGGAAATTTGTATCTTTTTACATTAATTAATATTAAAAAATAAAATTTATTAATTAGTATTAAAAAAATAAAATGATACTAATCACCTATTAATTTTAGTAGAAAGAGTTTGTTTTTTTTAAATAATATTTTAAATTCAAATTAATTTTGTTAATGAAGAGATGGTGTTGAAAAAACTTCTTTTATGGTGAATCTAACTTTATTCGATTTTGAGATTTTGAATTAATTAAAAATAAATGTAATTTTTATATACTAGGGGTTTAATATTAAAAAATTAAAATATTATACATAACATTTGTGATAATATTAACATTAATTTTTATTACTTTCAATACTAAATAATATTAAAAATATTAAATATAAGCACAAATTAAAAAAATCTTATTTTCATCGTAAGATGAGTAGGATCAAAGATCCAAGTACGT
>BPVZ01000582.1:2677-13353 GCA_020521535.1 Rubroshorea leprosula | reverse complement strand
GTTACAGTTTGCTACAACTGCACTATATACTGTGATGACTAAACAAAATTGGAAGGTATGGTGTTGGAATAGGCCCAACACCCAAGCAGGCCCAACACCCAAGCAGGCCCAACACCCAAACAGGGCTGTGCATAACGGGCCTAGGTTACCACCAATTAGCCCAAGCTGAAGGAGCATCAGTACAAGCATACCCACGTGACCAGTGCCACGTGGGCCAAGGGGATGCTTGCACGTGCAGATGTGCGTTAGCACCAAGGGGCTATAAATACCCCCCAACTACCTCCGATGAAGGTAATTAATCTCTACGCTTCTCTCTCTGCAATTACTCCTTGAGAGCATCTCTCTCTAGAATATAGAGTATTGCTGACTTGAGCGTTGGAGTGTTTTCCCCGAGGAAACATCCTCGGGATTTTCAGGTGTAGAAGCAGCTGAAGACTTCAACAGTGCTGGATTGTGAAGCTGCCCAAACATTTGGCGCCATCTGTGGGAACTCGAACAAGAAGTTGTGTGACTTAACCTGCTGAAAGACAAAATGGTCCGTACCTTTACAGGAGGTCGCCTTCCAAGAAATGAAATGGACGAACAGGAGGACACTCATGTATCTGGACCTGGCTTGAATGACTTTAGGTCAATGCCAAGAAATCTTTTTGTAGGAGGAGCCGAACAGGATCACTTGAGTGAGACAGATGATGAAAGAACACCAACTGGGTATGCAACCCAGCCTGAACAGTTCCAAGTTCCAACAGGAACAAGACAAAGATCTGCTAGACCATACAATTCACAGCATGAGCGACCTGAAAGGTCGACAGAGCCTGCTCGGACAACCAAGCTCGAAGAAAGAACCAGAGTTCTCGAAATGGCAATGGGTAAAATACTTGCCCGTTTAATTCCTGATGACCCCTTGATTCCTTTGCTGAACAGAGAGGCACAACCGGCTGTGGTTGTTGCAACCCGAAACTCCCCCGCTCTCAGCAACATAGTAGTGCCGACCAGGCCAAGGGGAAGCGGAAAGCTGAATATCGAGCCCAGCTCGTCCAAACATAGTGAAGAGCTTATGAGAAAAAACGCAGACCTTGAAAGACAACTGCGGGAAGTGCAAAAGTCTATTGACGAGCTAAAAAGTCCCAGGTCGCACCAACAGACTCTGGATTTGGATAGTGCACCACTGAACTTATCCATTACGGCAGAGCCATATCAAGAGGGGTTCAAAATTCCCCACCTGGAGACATATGATGGCTCGGGTGACCCTGATGAACATCTGCACACCTATCAAGCCATCATGAGAATCCAAAACGCTAATGATGCCATGATGTGCAAGGTGTTCCCAGCAACACTCAAGTCAACAGCCAGGAGATGGTATCACAAACTCCCCAGACATTCAATAGATTCATTTTCCCAGCTCGCTAAGTTATTTTCTAACAAATTTGCGAGCCAAAGGGAGAGCAAGCGCACAGCAACCGAGCTGATGCAAGTCAACCAGAAAGAAGGGGAGTCCTTGAGGGATTACATGCAGCGGTTCAACAAAGCCACCTTGGACATTGATAATGTCCCAGATACGATCTGCCTGTCCGCCCTGTTGCATGGGTTGAAACGTGGCCGTTCCTAGACGACCTGCTTGAAAACCCACCAAAGACGTGGAACGAGGTGAATGACAGGTCGGCCAGCTTCATACTGTCAGAGGACTTTCAGTCGTCCAAGCGACGAGCTGATGATAAGCTGAGCAAAAGCCAGGAACAACAACCGAGAAGAGAAGAGAAGAAGAAGCAGAAGGCCAGCGAGCAATGGGGGAAACCAGCGGAGTTCCCGAAATATGCCAATTACATTCCTTTGACCTTACCCAGGTCTCAAATCTTGGCACAAATCCAGCATTGGGTTAGGAGACCCCCACCCCCATTGCATGATTCCCCGAGGGCAGACAAGAGCAAGCACTACGACTACCACCGTGTATATGGTCACAATATAGAGGATTGCCAACACTTGAAGGATGAGTTGGAGTTTTTAGCTCGTAACGGGAAGTTAGAAGGGTATGTTCAGAAGCCTCACACCCAGCAACCCACTCAAACCCATTTCGTGCAGGCATACGACCGACCTCAAGGGCAGAGGTATCAGCACGGAGGGACGCAGGATGTATATCAAGATAACCAGTATCCTTCTGAGCAGGGCAGAGCATACCGAGGACGTCCGTTCAACAAGCGAGGACAGGGACCGAGAACTACCGCCCCGAATCAAAAAGACAGGAAAGGGGTGGGTTACGCGGGGATACCCCCACCCTCTGGAACCATAAACATGATATCAGGTGGTGTTCACTCTGGGGGCCAAAGCGCTCGAGCTCGCAAGGCATACGCCCGACAGGTGATGACAGTCAACAAAAATAGACCCTTGAAGCGGCCATTTGAGGAAGCAGAATGGGAGAATACACCTGTCACATTCAGCCCGGCAGATTACAAGCGAGCAGAAGCAGAGCCTGACATTATTATGCCTCATGCTGATCCCTTTGTGGCAGCAGTTCATATAGGCAATCATAATGTCAATAAGGTGTTTATTGACACTGGTAGTTCGCCAAATATCCTGTATTGGGGTTGCTTCCAGAAGATGCAGCTAAATCTGAGCTCGCTGCAAAAGCACGAAGGGCCAATATACGGGTTTGATAACCAGCCCGTCCCGGTCGAGGGAGTTATCACTCTTCCTATATATGTGGGCTCTGAACCACGCTTTAGGATGGCTTCCGTCACCTTCCTGGTCGTTAAGATGGAATCAGCTTTCAATGCTATATTAGGAAGAGCCACCCTGTGCGAGCTGAAGGCTGTCATCTCGCAACCCCATCTCTGCATGAAATTCCCAACTCCTCAGGGGGTAGGAGTGCTGAAGGGGAATCAAAAGATGGCTAGAGCCTGTTATCAAGACACATTCAAGAAGGTCGAGCTCGCCGCAGCCCTAGCATGTGCTGAAGGTCGCAAGCCAACCCAGCTCGCTCAGCAAACAATGAGCATTTCAGACATTGAACACCGACCTGAAGGTGTCGAGCAGAAAGCAGAACCAGTGGAGCTGGTAGAAACGGTCCCTCTGAACCCAGCTGTGCAAGAGAGAACGGTCAAGATTGGCACCAAACTCACAGAGGAGGAACGGGCAGAGCTCCTGGAGTTTTTGAGGGACAATCAAGACGTGTTTGCATGGACTACGGACGAAATGCCGGGCATCCCCGCAGAGTTGACAGTCCACAAGCTAAGCACGGACCCCACTAAAAGGCCAGTGGTGCAAAAACGTCGCCTTTTTGGCCCGAGAAACAAGCTGCAATTGACGAAGAGATACAAAAGCTGCTACAGGCAGGTTTCATCAGAAGAGTGGAGTACTCTGAGTGGGTATCTAACCCCGTGCTCGTTAAAAAGCCAAATGGCAAGTGGAGGATGTGCATTGATTTCACTAATTTAAATGAGGCGTGCCCAAAAGACCCTCATCCCTTGCCGAATGTTGAGAAGCTAGTAGAGCGGGCAGCCGGACATGAGCGGATGAGTTTCCTGGATGCTAGCTCAGGTTATCACCAGGTTCAGTTGCTGTTGGACGATTACGAGAAAATGGCCTTTTACGCTGGTGACGCGATTTACTGCTATGTGATGATGCCGTTTGGCCTGAAGAATGCTGATGCAACATACCAGAAACTTGTACAAATCATTTTCAAGCTCCAGATCGGCAAAAACATAGAAGTATATGTGGATGACATGATAGTCACCAGCGTACGAGCTGAAGACCACATAGGCGACCTGAGGGAGACCTTTCAAAACTTGCGCCGAGCACAAATGAAGCTGAATCCCCTGAAATGAACATTTGCTGTAGAGTCAGGAAAATTCTTGGGATATGTGGTATCCAAGAAAGGAATTGAAGTAAATCCAAAAAAAGTTGAGGCTGTTTAGCAAATGGAGCCACCAAGGACGGTCAAAGACGTGCAGCGTTTAACAGGTCGTGTTGCTGCGCTGCACAGATTTATAGCCAAGTCGGCAGAAAGATGCCTTCCATTCTTCAAGGCCCTGCGAGAGCCCAAGAACTTTCAATGGACCGATATGTGTCAACGGGCTTTTGACGAGCTCAAACGATACCTAGCGTCAGCACCCCTGCTGTCCAAGCCTGTGGAAGGGGAGAGTTTGTATCTGTATTTAGGGGTTACTGCAGAGGCGATTAGCTCGGTCTTACTCAGGGAAGAGAATAAGGCCCAGAAGCCTATCTGTTATGTGAGCAAGGTCTTACAAGGCGCCAAGCAGAACTACCCACTAACGGAAAAGGCTGCTTTTGCCTTAGTTTACACAGCTCGTAAGTTGAGAGCTTACTTCCAATCGCATCAGATTGTTGTCTATAACGATTTGCCACTGAGAGAAAAATACTGCAGAAGCCTGAACTCTTTGGTCGGCTTATCGGATGGAGCGTCGAGCTGAGTGAATATGACCTCACATTCCAGCCACATACAACCATAAAAGGCCAAGCCGTCGCTAACTTTCTGGTAGAGTGCATCTCGGCGACGGAAGAAGAAAAAGCACCCGAACAACCAGTCTGGGTCTTGTATGTTGATGGAGCCGCTAACGTTGAAGGACCGGGTGCAGGGGCTGTGCTGGTGGGCCCAGATGGTTTTAAGTCTGAGCATGCACTGAGATTTAAGTTTCAAACGACTAACAACGCTGCAAAATATGAAGCCCTCAAATACGAATTGAAGTTGGCGACCGAGCTGAAGGCACAGAGCATTCAGGTTTTTAGCGACTCTCAGCTCGTTGTAGGCCAGGTGAAAGGCAACTATGAAACGAGGGATACACAGCTTGCTCGTTATGCCTCTGTGGTTAACAGATTAAAGTCAAGATTTGCTTCTTTTCAGATCGACAAAATACACAGGGCGGACAACCAGCGAGCTGATGAGCTGTCTAAGTTAGCCTCCTCGCAAGAGACCAACCCTCATAGGTCAACAACAGTCGAGGTACTTGATACTCCGAGCTATACTGATTTCACACTCGAGTGTCAACTACTCAGCACAGACCCTTGTTCACCGAGCTGGACCACCCCGCTCATAAGTTATCTGCAAAGTGGCGAGTTACCTGAAGATCAGTCCGCTGCAAAATTGATTAAACGCAGGGCGGTACATTTCACTTTGTTAGATAACTAGCTCTACAAACGGGTAGCCTCTATGCCCCTATTACACTGCTTTACTCCTTATAAAGCTGAATACGCTGTGAAGGAAGTTCACGAAGGAGTATGTGGCATGCACATCGGTGGCAGAACTTTAGCTCGGTTATAACTGGCCCACTATAGTCGAGGACGCTCAGAACTATGTCAAAAAGTGCCCGACCTGCCAGTTCAATGCCGATGATATTCACATGCCAAGTATCCGAGCTCGTCCTACAGCTTATGCTAACCTAGTGACTGTCTATGAACTGAGCATAAGTACCTTTCTTGAAACAGGGGAAATGCTATCATCTCTTACGTCTCCCTGGCCTTTTGCTCAATGGGGTGTCGACCTGCTCGACCCCTTCATCAAAGGCAAAGGAGGCTGCACTTTTCTAGTCGTTGCAGTGGATTACTTCACTAAGTGGATAGAAGCTAAACCATTATCCACGACAACAGAAAGGAAAATAGAAGAATTCTTGTTCAATTCCATACTGTGCAGGTTTGGCATACCTAAGCGGATTATCGCCGACAATGGGCCACAGTTCCGAGCGGCGGCGTTGAGATCGTTTTGTAATGATTATGGCATTGAGCTCGCCTTGACATCTGTGTACACTCCACAGTCCAATGGGCAAGCTGAGTCCGCCAATAAAATCGTTTTGCGAGGCCTCAAGACACGTGTTTTGGCTGCACATTCAAATTGGGTTGACGAGCTCAATAAAGTGCTTTGGTCTTGTCGCACCACACCCAGCTCGGCCACGGGCGAAACCCCTTTCAGCCTGGCCTATGGAGCTGAAGCCGTCATCCCAGTGGAGGTTGGATTGCCATCCGATAGATCAGATCATCATGACGATCAGAATAATGAACAACTCTTAAGGGAGAACCTAGACTTTGTGGAAGAAATCAGGGAGGTGTCCCGAATAAGAAACATGGCACATCAAAGTCGTGTTGCAAAATTTTACAATAAAAGGGTTCGAGCCCGCCAATTTCAGGTTGGCAATTTGGTTCTACGCAAGGCTGGATTAACCAACACTTACTCACACATGGGCAAGCTCGCCCCTAATTGGGAAGGCCCATATATGGTTATTCGAGTTAAACGGCCTGGCTCTTACGTGTTAGCAAATATACACGAGTGTCAGTTATCTTACCTTTGGAACATACAGAACCTTAGAAAGTTTTACAGTTAACGTGTGTAATATTGATTCTGTTTCAGGTGTTATCCAACAGTTGTAAACAAAGGTATATAGAAATGCAACAAAAGTTCAAAGGAAAATTCATTTTTGTATTTCATCAACGATGTTACATTGGAAGTACATATGATATGAATCTATTGATCAAATACAAAAATGCCAAAACAAAAATACAAAAGTCAAAAAGAAAAAACCCTAAGTCTAGTCATCCGTCAGATCGACGGGCATGGATGCATTAGCAACAGCTGCAGGAGAGCGAGCTGGAGGAGACTGGGCTGCGAGCTCAGGGGCTGGTGCGCTGACGGGCGAGCTGGCTAGCGCCACAACGGGCTGAGAGTTGGGGGGCGTGCTTGACGGCTCCTGCTCAACAACAGGAGCACCTTCGACCCACGCGTCAAACGAGGGCAGCCTTGCTGGATCCTCCCCGTCCTCTAGCACGAACGGCGGCCAGACGGGCACACCCTCCTCGTTCAAATCCCATCTCAACCTCACAGTTGTGTCAGTGAGGGGAGTAAGGCTATTACCCTGCTCGTCAAGCTCCTCCTCGTTAAAGAACACCAACTCGCGGATTGGAAAATCTGGGTGGTGGTGCAGCACCTTCCCACGAATCTCATTGTAGATCTCCGTGGTTACATTTGCAGACGCCACCGCCACTGCGTCTTGGAACGCGGCCGAACCCACCAGCCATTTTGCGCCCTGAGCGCGCGCCATGGAGATAGAGCGCCCGTGAGTGGCCTTCAGCTCATTCAAGGCCTCTTCAGCTGCGTTCAGGTTCCAGACAGCTTTAGCGACCTGATTCCTTAAGGAGTTCAGGTCATGCTGAGTGCGGTCCCGGTCGGCCTCGGCCTTCTTCGCCCGTTCTTCAACCTGGACGGCTTCCTCCTTGGTTGCCTGGATCCCGCTCTCCCTTTCAGCGCGGGCGCGCTCTAGTTCCTCCCTGAGCTCGTTGTTTATGTTGGCGAGCTCATCTGCCCGGCTCTCTGCAGCCGCAGCTCGGTTCGCCATTTCGGAGCCTTGCAGACGATTCACATCGTCCACAAGGCTAGCCTTTTCCGCAGCCAGCTGTTTGCACTTGGAACCGAGCTCATTGTTCTTTGTACGAGCCCCCTGCTCGCTCTTGTATAGTGCTACAGCGTAGCTGAATGCCTGCCAAGTAGCAACAGTAGTAAGTACCTAGTAAAGAAACGTAAAACACTTGAGTACAAGCAAGTACTTACATCCATTAGTTTGATCATGGCGACCTGCCCGCCATGCTGTTGTACAAAGGCCTTTGCGCGCTTACTATCCATGGGCGGCACAAAGTTGTGCATCCCTTGCACCATGGCGGGCTGGCACTCCGCCCGCACATAGCTAAAGCC
This sequence comes from Rubroshorea leprosula, assembly GCA_020521535.1. NCBI lineage: Eukaryota > Viridiplantae > Streptophyta > Magnoliopsida > Malvales > Dipterocarpaceae > Rubroshorea > Rubroshorea leprosula. The sequence continues at coordinate 5,666 of BPVZ01000582.1, read as the reverse complement.
CTCAGGATAAGCAATCCTGGGGCCCGCCATCGAAGCTGATGCAAAGGCAGGCTCTGTCGTTGCCCGCGCGGTCGCTGATGGTGTGTTTGAGGAACGCACCGTTGCAGGACGAGCCGCCTGTGCGGGCTGAGTCCCCCCGCTTGTTCTGCGTCGAGTAAGGGGAATCTCATCTTCCTCGCTCTCGATCCCCTCCCGTGCACGCCTACGTGCATTCGGAGCTGCAACCTCAGCTCTCTGATCTACTCGTGGTCGCGACATCGAGCTGGATCCCCGGTGTGACGAGCCGCGTGATTGAGGCGCTGGGGGTGGCCGCTCGTCGAACCGCATTTGCTTGGGTTGCCCACTGCTCGCCCTGCGACCTCGTGAGCTCTGGGCTCGCTGACGTTGGCGTTCCAAGATGCTGCTCATCTCTCCTGCACAAAAAAACGCATAAGACTCAGCCCGGCTAGAATTAGTACCATTTAATAAAAGTATACCTTCTGTGAACAGGTTTGCCACGTCGACAAACCCGAACACGGTGAGCTGCTCCAAGGTAACCAGGGCTTCTAGATCTATCAGACCCTCCCTCTTCGCATACTCAAGCAGCTGGTTCTTCAGATCTACATCCCGGGGTAACAGCTGTGGGTAGTTGATGTGGGCGTTTGGCGTGCGCCATTCTGACAGCCGGGCAGCGAGGTCGTTGCTTATCCTCTCTGTTCGCGTGTCGCGAACAAATATGAATTGCCTCTTCCACCTCGCCACTTTGTTCCTGACAGTTTTGAACAACTGGCTTTTGTCTCTCCCGGAGAGGTAGTACCACTTCGCGCCTTGGGAGTTAGGACACAGCCGGCATTGAAACAGCGACTTGAACACGATCGCCTTGGCAGGTACCTCTAATCGCTCACACAACAGCATAAAGCCAATAATGAACCTTATGCTGTTGGGCGTCAGCTGCGTCAACGCCAGCTCGTAATCCGCCAGCAGGTCGAACACCAATCCGGGCAGGGGAAACCGCAGGCCGGCGTCAAAGTGGTCCACATATACGGGGATCCAGCCCGTTTGCGACACTGTGCAAGCCCTTTCGTTCTGCCCGCCAGTCCGCAACAATATGGTCTTGGGGATGTGGTACGCCCTCACCATCTCCTCCAGTCGTTTATACCCACTTATAGAGGGCGCACAATCTGCTACTTCGTGATGAAGTGCAGCCTTGAACCTGAATCCAGCGGGCAGGCCCTTCGGTGCTTTTCGTAGGTTACTCAACCTGCTCGGGATTGTCACGCCTTCCCATTCCCCAATCACCGGCCGATCTGAGACACTGCTCACCACATCCCCCATCCCTTCTTCACGGCTGGGTGTCTTTTTAGTAGACGAGCTGCTAGACGACGCAGTAGCATGGTCGCCACCATCATCCCTCGCACTCGAACTGGTGCTTCTCTCAGGCGCCATCGATTCCGGCGAGTCCTGCAACTCAGGCGGCACTATCATCGTGATAGGCTCCACTGACAAAACCCCTTCCTCTTCTCCCTCTCTGCCCTGGTTACCTCGTTGCTCTGTAAGTTCTCTCAATGAAACCATTTTACCTGAAAATGACGTGAAGCTGGTTCGATGTTCTGTTCTTCAAGATCGGAGTTGCCTCGCTTCAGAGAGTTTCAGAAGATTTCAAGTAAACTCAAAAGTGAAAATGGAAAAAGAAACGGTTACGCAAGGGAGATATGCCAGTCTTAATGGCTGTGCGCGTGTCTCTGACGCGCCAATTCGCGTCCTACACGTGGCACACGCCTAACGTCCCTTCTGCATAACGTGCGCCGGCTTTAGCTGTCACATCCCTCAAATGCTGAGCCAGCATTTATGACGAGGAAGATAGAGGGATACGGGGAGATCAACCGTATCCCTTAGAGATTTGGTGGATTTTCAAAATCCACAAGATTCAGATCGTAACGGCTGATATGTAGCCTATCCTGTCACATCAGCTCGCCGTTGCGAGCACACTTACCAGGTCGGCCTACCCGTGACAATTCGTTTACAATTGTAGATCGTTTACTAAAATCTCCTAAGATTCAGCTCGTCACAGACCAAGGTGTACCTGAGATCGCCCTATTTAACAGCACTGCCCGTGTTGCCTCCAAAATTTCAGCTCGCTATCATGACAAAAGGGCATCGTCTGGCCGCACTCCGTAAATAATCAGGGGTCAGGTCGCCACACGCCCTCCGGTGGTCACGTTAACACGGACGAGCTCGCTGGAAATAGCGTTATGTACATGGCCACTCCCTATGCGAGCTCATCTATGGTGAACCATCTCAGCTCACCACCATAACCAGCCCACACTAGTTCGGCTAAGGATCTCAGCTCGCCTCCATGCTCTCAGGTTCGCGAGCTCCCCCCTTTTCGTACTACCTTTCAGCTCGGCCATCGACAAGGTCGGCCGTAAGTTGTGAAAGTTGTCCGTCATAGTCGCCAGCTAGGACGTTGACCTACGGTCACATGCATCCTAGTTCGTCAACCGAACACCGGGGGGGGAGTAATGTTGGAATAGGCCCAACACCCAAGCAGGCCCAACACCCAAACAGGGCTATGCATAACGGGCCTAGGTTACCACCAATTAGCCAAAGCTGAAGGAGCATCAGTACAAGCATACCCACGTGACCAGCGCCACGTGGGCCAAGGGGATGCTTGCACGTGCAGATATGCGTCAGCACCAAGGGACTATAAATACCCCCCAACTACCTCCGATGAAGGTAATTAATCTCTATGCTTCTCTCTCTGCAATCACTCCTTGAGAGCATCTCTCTCTAGAATATAGAGTATTGCTGACTTGAGCATTGGAGTGTTTTCTCCGAGGAAACATCCTCGGGATTTTCAGGTGTAGAAGCAGCTGAAGACTTCAACAGTGCTGAATTGTGAAGCTGCCCAAACATATGGTATGCGAAGGACACTTGTAGTGTGAAACCCCTTACTTAGTAGGGTCCATATAAATGGACATTTCATAAATACATCAATCCTTGAAAGAAC